>CAWUFW010024248.1:0-63502 GCA_963921515.1 Calotriton arnoldi | reverse complement strand
AGGAGTGACTTATAGATTTATATGTGTGTATGTATGTAGTGATATAGGTAGCCTATATCACAGTAAGGGGTGCATGCACCACCTTACCCAGGCTGCAGTAGCAGACCTGTGGTGTCAGTTTGGATGGCCTTCCAGGGGTGGCATAATACATGCTGCAGCCCCTGGCAGGCCTCTGAGGTACCTATGCCCTGGGTACATAGTATACCATATACTAGGGACTTATAAGGGCACTCCAGATTTCAATCAGTGATGTGCCTAAGGCACATGGAAACCATTTTAAAGAGGAAGCAGCTAGGCTGGGGTTCTGATTAGCAGGGCCCCAGCCGGAATAAGGTCCAAAATCAGTGAGGCATCAGCAAAAAGTGGGGGTACCCATGTGAAGCAGATCCTACTCTCCTACAGCCAGTGACCAGGAAGGCAATGAGCAGATGCCCACCGATGTCGGGTGCTTCAGGTAGGTTGACGGTTGTCTTGTCTCTTCAGCCACGAGGTCCAGGAGGTGTTGTCGGTGACCAGGAGCAGGATTCGGGCTGTCCCACGATGTCTGTCGAGTGCTGAGGTGTCGGCGACCGGATTGCTCCCAACAGGCCTTGGCAACGGCAAGTATTGTGGAAAGTGAAGAAGGACGATGGTGCAGACCGGCAAGGTCTGGGGGACTCACCCAGCAAGGGTAAGTCAGGGCAAGCCTGGAGCAACTAGGGAAGCCCAAGCAGGATAAGATTGGCCTTCGTGAGGGGCTACTAGCCAACAGACTAGCAACCGCGAAGGAGCCTCGAGTGGACGCACTTAGAGCTGTCTCACGGGACACTCGTGGAGTGGGGGCCAGTGATCTTCAGTGCAGTCGCTGCTGGAGGCGGGGGCTACTTGGAGCCCAAAGCACAACTTCGTGGGAGCCCAAGAAGAGGATGCACTTGCAAATGTGCTTGGTGTCCAGGGGTCACGGTTCCACGTTACCCACGACAGCTACGTGCCTCAGCTTTGCTGGGGACTCAGGGCAGCCTCGGGGAAGTCTGGAAATCCACCTCTGGTGATGCAAAGACTTCGGCGTCCAACGGGAGCTTCAGCGATGCAGACCTGACAATTGCTTCTTTGGTGCCTGCCAAGCAGGGGAGTCACTCCTTGACCCCAAGGGAGATTCTTCAGTCCTCTAATCTTTAAGTAGAGCGTCGAAGGTCCAGGATTCTGTGTCAGAGTTTCGTCCAGGGAATATCTAAAGTCCTAAGGACTGGGGTCCCATACTTATACTAAGTTAGGGGGTTGGACTTACTCTGTGGTCCCACCTATGGGTGGGTCAGGGCAGAGGGGTGGCTACACCCCTTTCCCTTTGTCCAGTTCACGCCAGAGCAGGGGCTGGAAGCCCCTGAACCGGTTTGAACTGGGGTATGCACAGGGACACCAAATGTGGCCCCCAGTGCAGGACCTCAAAGCACCAGAAAGTGCTCCCGCCCAGCCCCAATACACACTATCCTGTCTGGGGAGGTGGTTACACCTCCCTGCGACAGGAAACCTATTGTCCAGGCCACCCCTGCCGGAGTTTCGGTCAGCAGCAGGAGGCCAGACTTGTGTCTGTGGCAGCAGCATCCATTTTGTGATGCCAGGGCTTTGGAAAGAAGTTACCGGGCAAGCCAGTGTGTACATGTCTCTCCCTCTAGAAGGGTGGAATGCTACCCCCGCCGCCAGAATTGGCGGGGGGGTAGTATTCCAAGATGTTTGACACCAAACACGACATGTTTCTGTGCAGCCATCCCAAAGTTAGCATTTAACGCGAGGTTATAATGCACTTAAGAGTATATGGTCAGGCTGCACTACAAACAGCATCAGAGAAGGGTCTCCGAACGCTGTAGAGGGGCCCTGCTCATGCAGGGGCACCCTCTCACATAGGAACCATGCACTCTTCCTTCAGGATTGATAAGGCCTGCCATAGGAGTGACTTATAGGTTTATATGTGTGTAGGTATGTAGTGATATAGGTAACCTATATCACAGTAAGGGGTGCATGCACCACCTTACCCAGGCTGCAGTAGCAGACCTGTGGTGTCATTTTGGATGGCCTTCCAGGGGTGGCACAATACATGCTGCAGCCCCTGGTAGGCCTCTGAGGTACCTATGCCCTGGGTACATAGTATACCATATACTAGGGACTTATAAGGGCACTCCATATTCCAATTAGAGATGTGCCTAAGGCACATGGAAACCATTTTAGAGAGGAAGCAGCTAGGCTGGGGTCCTGATTGGCAGGGCCCCAGCCAGACTAGAGTCGAAAAACAGTGAAGCATCAGCAAAAAGTGGGGGTACCCATGTGAAGCAGATCCTACTCTCCTACACGATACTCTGCCCCCGTTGGCATGTCTGAATACTGCTCCCCCTGCCCATCCTGACACACCAACCACCGTGACGCCCATCTAAGCGGGCAAGTTGAAGCGGGTCGGCTGCCTGTAGCATCACTTATTTACCCATTCCCCTCTGATCTGTTTTGGACCGGCTCAACCATATCCGCACACCTGACCTGTGCGGTACTACGTCCTGCCAAGTTACCCCCTGCCCCTTTTATTACCCACCATCTCCAATACCCTGAAAGCCCCGAAGAACATCCACACCATCAGCGTAGAAAACAAGCATGTCTCAAACTCATCTTTGCAAATCTCTGGCAGCACTGCCAGCACCTGACTCAGCATCCGCCAAGACAGTGGCTTACTTTTCTGTCTCTCTTGTCCCAGTACCCTCGCCCACCCCTCTAAAATCCTTGTTCCTAGTTCCCCTGCTGTCGGCGAATAGCCCCATAACATCTTGCCCATGAAGGCAATATCTGCTAATTTCCCGGCGATTGTGACCCTCGACAAACCTTTGGCGATGAAGTCCAGAATAAATTGAATGACATCGTCTGCCCGTTGCCTTCCCTCCATGCGCTTCTGTGCTCCCAACAGCAAAAATTCTTTCCAGGCTAAATTATAGGCCACCCTGGTGGATTCCGCTAGCGACCCTACCACCAGTTGTAGCATCCTATGTTGCCTACGTACCACAAATGAGGAGGCATTGGCGTCGGGGTCCTGTCGGCATCCTTGGCTAGCCCACAGAATATCCCCCACTGTGAACGAGACAAGGCATCTGCTATGTCATTGTCCACACCAGGGACGTGTAACGGCCTGAAAGCTATGTCGTGTCGCAATAAGCCCAGCACAAAAACTCTCAACAACTTCAAAACCTGCTCATCTCTTGCAGACTGGCGATTCACTATTTCAATTACCCCCATATTATCTACCCTGAAAAGAACCTTCTTGTGTGCCAATTGTTCCCCCCACAATGGAAAGAACTCTAGAAACGCTATGCTCCTGCTACCGTCCCTCCATTGTGCTGGCCATTGTTCTGTGCACCACTTCCTTTGCCAGAACAAGCCAAATCCCATGCTGCCCGCTGCATCTGAAAATATTTACACGTCCCACTTTAGGTCTTCCTCTCTTGCAAGCAGAATCCCATTGAAGGACTGTAAAAACACTTTCCACATCCGCAAATCTTCCTTCACACCGGCGGAGAGCCGAACTTGATGGTGCGGTAGATGTTGTCCTGACAGTGCTTGCCCCAATCTACTACAAAAAGTCCTCCCCGCCCTCAGTACTCTGCACGCGAAGTTGAGGTGATCTAACATGGCCTGTAATTCTTTGACCTTCACTTTCTCCCATGACAGCATGCCCCTTAACAGTTCCAACATTTTTTCCTTCCTGTCAACTGGCAAACGTGCCTGCATTGTCCTAGAATCAATCTCGATTTCCAAAAAAGACAGTGCAGTGCTTGGGCCCATCGTCTTTTCCGGTGCCAATGGCACCCCAAGCTCCACCATCAGCTTTTGGAAACTTTCCAGTGCTTCCTGGCATTCCGCAGGATGGTGCCCCATGCGCCGTGAAAACAGCCACTGTAAAAATGTACTAAAACACTCAAATAAAGCACATGAAATAGAGCAGCCCATCGGCAATGCTTTGTCCATGTACCATTTTCCTTCAAAATGGATACCCAGAAGTTCCCAATTACCTGGATGGACTGGAATAAAACGGAAAGCTGATTTTATGTCACATTTTGCCATTGGTGCAGCTGCGCCCACCGTCACGACTAGTGACATGCCGACATCAACTGATGAATACGACACTGTGGCCGCTTCCTCATCAATAAAGTCATTGACCGAAAACCCTTCTGGCCATGACAAGTGCTGGATAAGTCTGTACTGCCCTGACTCCTTCTTTGAACTACCCCGATGGGAGAAACGATTAACTGTTCTGTGGGACAGCCTTCGAACAGCCCCGCCATCCTTCCCTCCCTTACCTCTTTTTCAAATTTCTCTTGCACTATCTGTCTGTGTTCTGCAGCTGATCGCAAGTTTTCCACCCATCTCCTGTGTCTAGGACCCACATAACCCAAACAAAACCCCCATCTGAAACCATCCCTCAAAACCTGTGCTGCCCCCTTATCCTCATAGTCCTGCAGTCCTGCCTCCATTTTCTCCAGTCTAACCGGAGTACGAGCCTTTTGGCCCAGGCCCTTGTGATCCCTTACCTCCCCCGACACCTGCAAACTGTTTTTGGTGACCCCCCGCATTGCTTCCCTACTGTTGACCTCCCTGATGGTAGCCGCCCCCGCCCGAAGCAGTTGACCAGCGCATGCTGTCCTCCGCACTTCGAGCATTTGTGGCGGAATTTGCAAAACTCCCTTGTGCACATGCCCTTGTTAAAAACAACACGCCCCTCCTGCCCCTGGTTGACCCTTTCCTGTGCCTCCCACCCCTCCCTGGGTGGGGCTGCACTGAAAGGGCCAATAAACTATAGGGAGACCACTAGCTGTAAATATAGTCTTTGCCCCTTTTGCTGCCCAATGGTATGCTGCCACAGATCTGTGTCTATCTCCCCCGTTTAGCTTCGGGGTCCCTTGCCATGCCTGCTCTGAATTCTTCATCATACTGGGCCCATGCGTATCCCCTGCTTGTAATTTGGGCCTTCCTAATCATATCCATGTACTTAAAGAGCGCTACACAGCGCTCCGGATACTTTTCGCAGTAAACGCTTGCATATATCAGAAACACAGCTGTCCAGTTTTCTGTGGTCAAGGGGACCTTTGGCCGGTGGCTAATTCGTAGTCTTCTTCTTTTGACTCCTCTTTTGACCTCACCTCTCTATATAGTAACATAAGAATTTCCACTATTCCCCTTTCCAGATACGCTCCTTCGTTGTAGCATCAAATGCGCCCCCAAGGGTTTCCTCCCTCCCATGTAAGGCAGTTTTTTATTCTTCATCTCTTTACTCTCTGGCTTTTCCTTCTTGTCCTCTACTGGCTCACCGACACCGGATGCCTTCCCGGTATTTGTACCCTCTTCGATTTTCTTGCCCCCTGTACTCCCTACCTCGTCTGTACCTACCCCTATGTCTGTGACGTATTTCCCTTTTCTTAACATACCCCCTCCACCCTCCTGCCCGTCCCCCTATCACCACTGAAACCCTTACGGGCTTCGCCTTTGCCCCTATGGCCTTACCTGGCTCCGAGGATGGTGCCCGTACTGTTGCAGTCTGCCTTGCCAGTGGCCCCATACTTGTAGATGTCAGCAGCAGCCCCACCGCAGGCCCCGACGCCTTCCGTGCCCTTTCTGCTGATACCTGAAACACACTAGTTGACACGTTACTTTGACCCCCTCTAGATCTTCCTCCTACCTTAACTCACCTTCTTCAAGGCTTTCTTTGTCGAAATCTAGTTCCTCTTGACCCAGCTCTTGAGGCCATTCCTTATGCATCTCTACTTTTGGGTCCCTACTGTACCCCTGTCTCCCTTCATCTGTTGGGGCCCACTGTACCCGCCGGTACTCCTCCGGCCTTCCCACCCATTTGTTACTGTTCTTCTTTGCCCCGGCGGTCCACCGAAAACTGCTGGGTGTTGGGGCCAGCGAGGTTGTTCTGGGCCTACATATGCTGGCCACGGCGGGTTCCCCCGCCGGTATCGGTTGCGCTGTTCTGGGCTCCACCCTCCCTTCACCTTAGCGCCAGCAAGCCGCTCCCCGTCTGCTAGGCCGCGCTGCTCCTCACTCTGAAAAATAAACGTCTGTTCTGGTGTGGTGGTTCCCTGCAAGCCCCCTGCCTGGTCTATCCTGTGTTTTTTGCCCTGCAGCGGATTTCCTTCTGCCCATCCCAGTGCATCACTTAGCTTCCTGCATTCCGTGTCGCTCTCTCCCCTTTCCTCCTCCCCACTCCAATCCAGCATAGCCGCAATGCATGCTGATGCCAGGCCTCACCTATGTCCCCCCGTGACCCCACGTGAAGCTTGCCCCCTGCCCCTGGCCCCACCTGACCCCCCTACCCTGGCCGGTGGCCCCCACCTTCCTGCAGTGAACCTCCCGAGCCATGTAGGCATCCAACTGTACCAACCTATCTAATACCCTCACTTCCTCATTCCATGAAGTGAAAATGTCCAAGCCCTCTCAGGCCTGTGTGCCCCAGGCAGGCTCTCGTTCCCCAGGTATGTCATCCTTCTCCCCTCCTCCAAAATCAGGAATTCAAAACCCCCTGCTGTCCTTGGTGCTCCCCCAACCCCCTAAACCCTCCCCCAGACCCACATGGGCCCCTGCGTTATCTCCCTGTGCTTACTTCTCATTTTGTGCCCAGTTCCAACCCCCTATCCCTTCCCCTGCTGCACGAAATGACTCTTCCCCCCTCTACGCACATAAGATCCCCCTGTGCCTCAGTGCGTGCCATATTCTCGGCTCCATGCTGCTTAGTGCTCCCCAAGCCCCGCCCCCCCACGCCCCGCCTTCTATAACCTGCCAGGTCCTTCGTGCTCTTCTTCACAGAAACAGAGGCCCCAGTACTGCTCGCTTCAGGCCTCGGTGCTGCCCTTTCAAGCAGTTGGGGCCTTCTGCTGCTCCCTGCTTCCCCGTCCCGTGACCCGGGAAGGCCCCGCCCCTCGCCACCCTCCTAGATCCTCAGATGCTGCTCCTTCCTTGGCCTGCGCGGACGCTCTTGGGGCCCCTCTCCTGGCATAGGAGCGGCCCCTTTCACTTACCGCGTTGGCCTTTGATCGTTTTGGCGATGTGCACGCCGCGATCGCTGCGGCCACTCCTGCCGATGCCTGACGTGTCGGCAGGAGTGGCCATTATTCTGGTAGGATACTTTTCTTATTTAACTGCCACTAAACTCCCTGCACAAAAACGCACCTAGGAAAAACTTCTCTAACCACTACACTAGGCTCCCAGCCACCAGGTCACTAAACCTAAAATGGTGGCTGGGAGCCCCTTAGCTGGCATTTATAATTGAGCTACATTGGGCTACAACTACGTAGCCCAAAGCTCTACAAAATGGCAGACCCCTGGCCTGCCCCGCCTCTCCCAAACTGCCCGGGGGGCAGACCTCCCTTCGCTCGGCTGCCCCCCAAACCTCCATTTTATGGATTGATCCCTTTCCCCTGTTAGCAGCTAGTTCAACTATGCGCACGACCACCAGCCCTGCATCATCTTCATGGATGAGATTGATGCCATTGGCGGGCACCGGTTTTCCAAGGGTACCTCCGCCGACCACGAGATCCAGCGCACCCTCATGGAGCTGCTTAACCAGATGGACAGATTTGATACTCTGCACCGTGTCAAGATGATCATGGCCACCAACCGACCCTATACGCAGGACCCGGTGCTGCTGCGGCCTGGTCGTCTGGACCAAAAGATTCACATCGAGCTGCCCAACGAGCAGGCCCGTCTTGACATCCTCAAAATCCACGCTGGCCCTATCTCCAAGCACTGTGAGATCGACTACGAGGCTGTGGCAAAGCTGTCAGGTGGCTTCAACGGCGCCGACCTGCACAGTGTCTGCACCGAGGCAGGCATGTTTGCCATCCGTGCTGATCACGACTTGGTAGTGCAGGAGGACTTTATGAAGGCCGTGCGCAAGGTGGCCAATTCCAAGCAGCTTCAGTCCAAGCTGGACTATAAGCCCGTCTGAAGAAAGTGACTGTAACTGGCATTGAAAGTCATTGATAAATAAGTGACTTTAGAGCCCAGCTTAACGGCTCATGAAGAATGTGCCTAATTTCCCAGGACAGGCCTCTTGTTTGAAATATTTTTTATACACTGGGTCGGAGACTTTAAAGAATATGTCTTGCATCCAGATTAACCATTAGATCTATCCTCCTTTCTTTGTTAGCGGAATAAAGCCCTGTTAGCAGATAGTGTTCCTGTGGTTGAGCTAGTGAACAGAAAAAACGAAATGGAAGACCCATTTCACCGACCAAATCCAAAGATTATTTCAAGTTTAAGGTTGCCCCTCCCTCCTATCTCAACTTCCGCTCCCATGTCTCTTGGCCTTTAGGGGGACATTGTCCAGTTTGCGTAGGTACTTCAGCCTCAGATGCAAGACTGACCAGGAGCTGCTCCCCAAAATGTTGCACTCTGGTTGGTGGGGACTTTAGAGATTCTGTATGTGGCAGGTGTGTAACTAAGTCTTGGTCAGTGCTATTCTTAACAGTATTATGTTGTGTCAGTTCTTCTTTCTTAATGCTTTAGGCACTAATGAGGTTCACTATATGCTCCTCATTGGACTTCCCTATGCTCCTCTGCAAGGGTATGTTTAGGTCCCAAGCTCTCTTTTGTCTCTGTCGCTGGAGCCTCTGTTCCTCACATGGTTTGGTCCTTCATCTGTTATCTGCATCTTGGGACTATGCATCCCCTTTCTTACTTGTGTATGTGTTTTCTTGCAACAATGTAGCTGCATGACCACTTTTGGCCCTCTCCCCTTCCAGCCTCCTTATTCTACATATTCACCCACTTTGGCTCCACTGTCAGATGGGATGGGGAGATTTCTCAATGGGTCCTAGGTCATTCACTGCCTGGCAGCAGCACACTGCCTCCCTGCCACTGATCTGAAGCAGGTGGTAGAGGGGGGAAAATATGATAGAGTCCCAGTCAGCACCTGCCTTGTCACTCAGCACCAGCTGCGTCCGCAGATTTGATGCTGCGCATTGTGCTGAGCTCCAGCCAGCAACCTCTGCCATACATTATTTCTCCTGTCAGCAGGCTCAATCTACCATGAGGGCGCCTGGCGCCTCCCTTTCCCCCTGAGTCCATGCTGCTTACCATCAGATAGCTCTAGGATATGGGCATGCTGGGTGGAGGAAAGATGTTTCTGACATACTTCTCTGTCATCTTGACCAATTCCATGCAACATGTTGGTGTCATACTACAAAACACTAGTGACCCTGGTTGCATAGACATTTGAAAATGTAAACCAGCTTGTGCTTTGCCTGTGTTTTCTGCCCGAAATAGAGTACAGTCCAAGCTTCAACTACATGCAAAGATCTGCACACTAGGCTTTCCCCAAGCAACACTACAGTCAGAATGTATAGGATAGAAACTCTCACAGGTAAAACTTTAAAAAAGAATGTAAAAGAACTTCCATTTCAGATAAGGAGGCCATCACCAACTTGATCCAAAGCTGTTTCTCTTTTTCCTTTAGTAGGCTTCAAATCTCAAATATAGAATAAACAGAGACTCGTCAGCCTGTCACTATAAACTGGTGCATGGAGTAGGTCTACAACAAAAATATTTGATTTGGCTCGATACGGAAGGAGAAAGCAGAAAACACGTGATCCACAGACACTCTCAAATTTGCACAATGATTGAGATTTCTTTCTGCACCTAACTCACAAGAAAAAACAAATGGTCCTCACCTTAAAAATTATATCCACACTGGGTGAGCTTGGCAATTCTTAAACAGGACCTGCCGTTCTGGTTCTGAGTTTTTAATTTGAGACCTTTTGGTGAAGAACACAGGAAACTGTTTGGCAGCATTAAAGTCAACTCTGTCTAGACAGAGTATTAGGTTATCAAGTTTTGACATGACAAATAAATGGAGAGCTGCCCTACCCATTCATTCTTTTTAGAAAGTTGGTTCAGCGACTCTGTAAGAGACTCATTGTTTCTTACAGACATCCATAGTATAGATGAGATTTCAATACAAGTGATTAAAAATATCTCAGAATCCATGAGGCATTCAATAAGTATTTGGTTTCATAGGAAAATTAATCTTTGTCCATCGAGGAGTAGCAGATCTTCTCCTAAAAAGAGACATATAATCAAACGTGCATCTCAGAAGTTCCTAAACAATAATGTTCCAAGAAAAAAAAATGTGCCTAGGTATAAATCTATGTGATTTCAATATGTTTTTTTCTGTCATCACTAAAATTAAAATGATAATTCACCTCACAGACCCTCGATTAACAGGGGATGGATTGTTAAGGGCGCAGAAGTCAGAGCCCTACCTGTTGGCACCCATTTATTGAAAACCCAGATATTCCACCAACTCAATGCAATAGTCAGATTTTCCATTTAACTCCTCTTCACTTTAGTCATTTTTCAGCTCCAAGGTCTTTCACAAACCTGCTAAAACCCGTCTCATCAGAGTTCTGTGCCCAGGGAAATTCAGATGCTCACAATAGATGTTATGATCTTCTTGATGCAAGATCCCAACATTCTTTAACATCAAGATGAAGTGGCTGTCACTCTTCTCAGAAACTTAACATTCATCCCCATCCTGCCTTGTGGGAGCTGCTACCACTCTACCACAAGTCTGAGCTGAACCTGGGCTTGCTGGGAGGAGATATTTGTGGGGACTGACATCTCCTGTGCACTTTGTACGCACTTAATAATGCCACAGGGGGAGCCGCCGCAGTTGCCAGCCTCAGGGGACCACAAGTCCAATAATCCCCATTGGAGCCCTTACCTGCACCCAATTATGGGAAATCCTAGTGCTAGAAATGCGCACCGCTGTCCAGCATGGCGGGACATGCATGGACCCGCCTGGGCAGTGCCCGGGCAAAGCCCTGGACAAGGGAGGGCCCCTCTGCACCTGGACGAGGCTGCGCCGGGCCACCTCCCCTGAGGCTGACAATCAAAACTGTGGGTAATAAGGTGAGACCCTCCTAGTGTGGCTTCTCTAACATTTTACCGGTATTGGAAAAGGGAAAGGTTGTTGGATGCCCAAGCCCAGGCCCCCTGCAGAGAGATTTATATAAACCTACCCGCATTTATACCTTGCTGGATTGTGCAATAACGGTGGTGTCCAATGAAATCCCCCTAACTGAATGGCGGATGTCTTTCGGTCAGGGGGGCTATGTAGGTTGGACAATAAACACACCCGGAGTAGCACCACCAAATGCTACTAGTAGCTCTGTGGAGGAAGTCATCATTAGTGACACTGAGAGAATATTGTCTCCCAATTGCTCCATGGTCCCACATGGTGATAGAGCTGCCTTAACAAATCCTGACTCCCCTATAGTCGCCTCGAGGCAGTATAGTCCCATGCCTCCCACCGAGCCTGCAACCAAATGGAAAAAGCCAAACACATGGGCTCCAAGGGCGAAACACAAAAGGACTGAATTAAAGGCAAAAGGGGGGCCAAGTACTTTGATCATGGACAATATTACTATAGAGGAAATTTACAAGATCTTTTCCAAAATTTTGGAGACTCATTTGCAACCAATAAGAGAGCGCCTTGAGACAATTGAGTCACATCTTGCCACTATGCCGAGATCATATCCTTGTGCAGAGCAACTTCGTTCTAAACCGACTGCTGCAGCTACTTGCATTGCAAGTATACCTGAATCCACACTATGGGCCTCATTATGATGGCGGAAGGCCCGCCACCGACAGCCTGTCGGTGGCGGGCCCTCCGCCATCGTACTGCGGTTTTCCGCCTGCCAGATTACAATGGTGGGCGGAAACGTGGCGGCGGTAAGACCGACCGCCACGGTTCCGACAGGCAGTCATTTTCCGACCACCTGTCGGAGTAGCCGCATTGCCCAGCATTGCGGCAGTCAGGGTAATGATATCCCATTTCACTGGTCGTTACGTGGTGGTCATTCAGCCATGAAATGGCAGGCGGAAACAGATTAGGGGGCCTGTAGCGGTCCCCCTTTATCGCCTGTGACAAGGGCACTGGGGGGCATCTATGGAGCCCCCTTACATGTCCCTGCACTATGTGGCAGGCACCGTATGGTGCCTGCCACGTAGTGCAGGGATATGCAAGTGCCATTATTTTTGCATTGCAACGGGGTCTGTTGACCGCATCTCCACCGCAATACAAGGGATAGGGCATGCGACCACTGTGGTGGCGGTCGCATCGTAAAGCTGTAGGTGGATAGGCCGCCTCGTAGGCAGCCGGTCCCACTACCTCAATGATGGCGGTCGGACGAATGTCTGACCGCCATCGTAATCAGGCCCCTAGTGTCAGGCTACTAGAGCGTGCAGGTGGTGCAACCTCTCAGAGTGTGAAACACTTTGGAGACCTGTGCACATTTACCTCCTCCTCCCCCACTTGCAGTATCAAGGACCGGCAATTGTGTTACTAAGGATCCCTTGGGTATTTCTCATGGCACGAGAGGAACTATTACGAAAACCCCATCGGGAGCACCTGGCCAACAGAATTTTTCTTTGCCACAAGGGGTAGGTGGTATGTATATGGATAAAGCTCTTAGCATCGTAATTTTAAATTTACCCCCTGAGTCATGCCCTTATGTTTTGATAATGTCTGGGGTCCCACCTTTGCAAGAAAACCAGGTGAAGTCGTGGGGCGAGCTTCGAAACAAGGCCACTAATTGGCTCAGCACACACAAGTACTTTAATCATGCAGAAAGTTGTGAAATTATAATGGCACGTAGAATTGGTTGGCTTGGGCCATCCAGGAAAAATATAGCCGGGGATTGTATAGTAGTGAATTTTAGGCACCCGGACAGAGTGAGGAAATTATTGGATGCTCACTCATTGGAGGCAACTAAAAGCTCTATGATTGTTACAATACCCCTGGGGTTTTTGTATAAACCAATCTCAGAAGTACTTCATCATCGGACTTCAATGAGGTGGACTGACTGGCCCCTAGGCTGACTGGAGAAATCTTTCTGTTTGCACCTGGAAAAAGTACTACTACTCACAGGCCTTGGAACCCGGACCCCACAACAATAGTGGCGGCAATCTTACCTATTATTGCTGACTATTCTGATGGCACTGATATTAGTAATGAATGCATTGTTTAGATAATGCCTTGATTAGTACCCCCACTCAAGAGCCTGATCATTCCATCTCAACCCCTACATCCTTGACTTTGCCTGCCAAGAATCCTGTGCTAAAAATATTAAGCAGGAACGTTGCAGGCCTTCGCTCTAAGATATTATTACTAAAATGGCCCAATTTTTTTTTTAATTGTATATTATTTTATTGCAGGAGACCTGGGAAATAAATTTGATAGATTCTTAAGGTTATATGTGTTTCAACATTCCTGCTACACCATCTTGCTCTGGTCGAGCTTCAGGTGGACTGTCTATTTGAATTAACCTTCTGATTGGAGGCCACGCAGAGTCAGTGAAAACCCCGGGTTCTGACTTTCAAGCTGTCTCATATAAGAGAGCTTTGAGTCTACTTATTAATTTCTACAATAACAAGCTTTTTAATGTACCCAATCAAAGATTTCCAGGCCTATTCTCATTTATTTCTACTATAGTGGACAATAAATCCCAGCAGGGTCAGCAATTGTATCTTTGTTTAGGGGGATTTTAAAGCTAGGCAACCTAGCCAGAGGGTAGGGGGGGGGGAATTATTGGCTGCCAGTAAATGGGATGACCGTGGAAAAGAGTTGTTGACTTTTGCTGCCTCTGCTGACTTACACAATGTTTTGGAGGAGGTCGGGTATGGTGTGCAGGGACTGTCCACCTTTAGAGGAAGGAACAGCTCTTCAATTATTTACCATATTTTTATCTCTCATAATTTTAAGAAAATGTTGTTGCATGGTACAATTATCACGACCGATTAGGGGGACCACAACCCGATTATCAAGAGGTGCCCTGTCTAATAAATTTAACACCAACTACCGATAACCTTAGGTTATGCTGGGAATTGCCTTACCCTCCAAAGTTCTTCAATGAAGTGGTAGCTGAGAGTCTGCAGCTGGTTATGGGTTGCTTATCAGAGATGATGACAATGGAAGGATTGTTACCTTTTTTACTGCTGTTTGCGAGAGAATTAGACTTAACCTCTCCGAACCCACTAAATCTGTGCCTCAGTGTCCTCAGTGGTTTGACCCTGGAAGCAATCAGTCTAGTTTACATCTTTTTAGATATAGGATCATGGGCAGCCACTGCACGGAAGCAAGTACAAGCTCTATTGTTAGATCAAGCCAAAGAAGAGAGGCTGTGGGTGGAAGGTCACAAACTAAGGGCCTTATTACGAGTTTGGTGGTCCATTGGACGGACAAACCCGTGGTGGCGGTCCACCCGCTAAGTTGCGAATACGGTGGTGGGACTGCCACAGGACCACTGCTACCGCCGGGATCCTTGATCCCTTGGTGGTGGCACAGCGGTCAGAGGCTACTTTATGCTGGCGGTGCAGCTGCTGCACTGCCAAGCATATATTGAGCTTCCTCACCTCCACACTTTTTTCATGGTGGTGATTCCACCATGAAAAGTGTGGTGGTGAGGAAGTTAAGGGGGTCCTACAAGGCCTTGGGGTGCACCCACTGTTCCTGCACGGAATAGACTTCACAGCCGATGCCATGCAGGAACGCGCTTTGGCACTCCCATTGCGGTGCCTTTTAAGGCTCACATACAAGCCTTTTAAATGCACCACCGTGTGACCACCAAAGCAGGACCCCCTGCCAGGATTACAACTCTTAAATCAGTAGGAGGTGATCGGTTAGGGTTTGGTGGTTTGTCAACGGCTGCACTGGCATGGCAGCCCACTGCCACACCGCCAAACTTGTAATAGGGCCCTATGTGTTAAGAGGTATTTGCATCTTAACCCTGGAGATATTTCCACAAATTATTTGTGGAATACTAGTGAGAGCTGGGGAAGATTTTTACTGTTCAGCTTTCGGGCTGACACAGTGAAATATTCCCTTTGCTTCCCACTTGGACACCAGTGTAAGCTCGATTCCTGGGTATGTCCTTGTAACAATTTGTATAAACAATCTATGATACATTTTCTATTTTTCTGCGAATATTATAAAATGTACACCAAAAAGTTTTCTGTACCCTTTCTCCGGCTTAGAAATCTACGGTCTTGCCTACAGGCTTATCAGTTATTACAAGCACTGCCAGATGATGAAACGTGTGGTTGCGTACCCTTATGTCTTCAAGCAGCAGTCTGTTCTAGAAGGTCAATGATTCCAGACTAATCTATTTGTTCTTTTAAGTAGATTGATAATTTAGCATGTGGCTCTTTGCATTATTCAGATTGATGTCCTTTGTGATTAAGGTTCTTTTCTACTCACAAGTGGTTGTCCTAGACAAAGAAAGAAAAGTGGAACGTGGCTGATATTTTGAGTATTTGGCTGTTTGGAATGCAAAATCAATTTTGGTGCGTCCCACTAATTGTGTCTTACTGCTGAATGCAAATGGATCAGGTTTGGGGGAGAGGATAGGGAGAGAAAGGTGGTCAATTTATAACTGTGTGAAGATGGTCTCCAGATGTGTGTATATTTCACATCAATTGTTTAGCGTTTGTTGCCAGCTCCTTTGCCATCACAGCTGCACAAAGTAGAGAGCCTGCTTCTCTACTCTTTTGTGTATAATTTGTGTAACATTTGCGCAGTAAGCAGAATCAATCAGATAAGGGCACCCAAACTAAACAGTATACAAGGTGGGGTATGGAGTTCCTCAAAGGCAAATAACAGAAGAGAGGAGATACTGTGAGGTGTGAGTAGTAGTAGTATTAAGGTAGCTACTTGCCAAGTCAAAGGAAAAGGCAAACTAAGGGGGCAACCCCTTGGTGGAACTAGGGCTCTCACACACCCAGCAAGCTAGGTGTCATGCTTCATCATATGAGCCTGCCCCTCGTCCAGTCGGCGCTGCAATACCGGACGGGCTCCCGAACCGGGGCTCTTTAGCGGGGATCTTCTGTTCCTGCCGGTGGGTGCAGTGGGAGTAAGAGGCCTAGTGTGTGTAGACGTGAGAGAGTAGTGAATTAAAACAGGTCAGTTAATCCTAGCCATGATTTAATTTTTAAGGTAAACCGCCTGGCTAAAAATATATAGAGAGGGACAGTGCACTAGATGTAATGTGTCTAGTCATATAGTCCTGCTCTCAGATGATCGACATGTTTCGTGCCTCTAATGTCAGGGGATCTGGGCACTTCCTCAGGATCAGAGTGAAAAAAACTATCTACACTACGTGGTTAAGTGACATCTACCTACCACGTGTTAAGGTCGATGACCTGTAAAACAAATAAACAATAAACCTCAATCAATCACAAGGTCAATCAATCTCAAGGTCTCATTGGCACTTGTATTTCATCGTATCTCATCAACTATTAAAATAAAACAAAGAAAAAAGAAAGAAAAAGAAAGAAGGAGAACCTTATTGCACGTACTAGTGTGCAGTTAAGCAGGTTTATATAAATAATAAATAAAATTACTGTAAAAATGCACTAGTATCACCATGTTGTGCTCTTGAAACTATTATAGAACATAATGTGATCCGGTAGTGCATAGTACTAAACATATAGATACCCATGGTCGTGCCTGATAAACTAATAAGCGATAGAGAGAGTTCAATGACTCACCTATCCTGCTGTCTAGAATTGCTAGCAACAGTACCGGCGGTAATGAAATGGACACCGTTGTGGGTCCTGTAAAGGCAAGTCAGAGGATGGGCGTTATGGCTGGCAGTGGAAAGAAAGCCAAAGATGGGGAGACAGAGGGCCCAGAGGGGTCAAACCAGCATTCAGATGCTGCAAGGAAATCAAGCTAACCCCATGTGGTCACCCATATTACTAAAAGTTGAAGGCCCACAGGACAAAACGTGTCCACATGGTGACCTCGGGCATCCAAGGAATGGCCCAGCTCAGACAACTGTCTCAGAGGTAATAGTGCTGGGCTAGTATTGGACCCAAAGCAGAACAACACTCATAGGCAGCGACGGGCATAGGAGGAATCAGGATGCTCTACTGTAAATAGTAATGCCGATATGGAGCATGAGAATCGGCGGTAGGGGACCACACTGGCAGCCGAGATCGAAAGCTGCAACTAAATAGGCTTACCTCAACATTGGAGCGATCCGAGGTCCTTGGTAGCCACAGTTTGCACTAAGAAAAACTCACCCGCGTGTGGCCACGCCAAGCCTGCGACCTACCCTGCCGCCGGAACCGGGATGGTAACTGGTTGTGGGACTGTCCGACAGATAAGGCAGTCGCTCGCTCGGCGGTGGGCGGAGTCACGTGAGAAAAGTGTGATCTCGTGTGGCTGGGCAGGGTTCGTGAGGGCCTGCACTGGGGACTGGAAAATGAGGCGGCCATATTGGAATGGACCGGAAACGATGGGAAACAGCGCTGTGAGTGGTGAAGCGCCTATTCTTACTATTAGGACAGGGATTGTATGAATTTAGCCAGTCCTATAATAGTGTAACCAATAAGGAATGTATATACGCATTACCCACCATATCAGTGAAGCCAGCCTGTGAGCACAGCAACTGTTCTAGAGATAAGGCCATCGTTCGCTCAGTGCTGAATAAAGTCACGTGATGGTGTGTTTGATCGGCAAATTAGAAAATGGGATGGCCAAGTTGAAACAGACCGAAAATATGTTGAGAGTGCGTTAGTAAGGCGCCAGTTCCGCTCGATGTATGTGGAAGATAACCAGTCAGGTTATAATGGAAATTTAAAGAAATATACGTGAATATATCAATAACAATATCTATATGAACATCCAACAAGAATACATTACACCATATGCACCAATGCGATGCACCATGCTGGTGAGATCCACCTACTGCCATGACGGGATCCCTTGTAGGAAGCATATTAGGGATCAGAGGGTGCAGGGGGGACAAAGGAATACAACTTGTATATGGCACCTAAGGATCAAAAGGAGAGGTGCAGGAGGGGCACAAAAGCAGCATGAAATCACTACACATAGTTATATGATTAGATAATGTGATTAAATAATAATATAATACAGGTCTAACAGTGCATCCTCCTATATGGTTAGTATACATGATGGTGGTTCAATAATGTCTAGATAAGTGAACCCCATGGGATGTCATCATTCAGCCCCTCAATATGTGTAGACAATCTCAGCACCCACCTCTGCTCGATTTTAAATAGTGCTGATTGTGAAATCTGTGGATGTGCTTCCAACACAATCCAATGCAGTGAGTCAGGAGGGTGTGGTGTCTCTTTGAAATGTCTGTATAGTCTAGTGGTGATTCTTTGGCAACGTATGTTGCTCCTGTGTTCGGTTATTCTGGTTTTGACTGTCCGCATGGTCATCCCTATATACTTCAAGCCACAAGGGCAGGTGATCATGTATATGCACTTTTTGGTGTTACAATTAGTGTGTTTGTTTAGGGACCATTTGAAATTAGTCAATAGGCAAACCGCTTTGGTTGCAGTAGTGAATTGGCACACTGTACAGGAGCCACAGGGGTGATGTCCTTTCACAGCTGGAAGACCCCACAAGTTCCTTTGTGAGTTGGTCGTATGCTGTTTGGGTCTTGTGTGTATTAGAATATCTCTAAGATTACGAGTTCTTTTGTATGCAAACCTTGGCTTAGGTATTTGTAGATCACCAGTGCCAAGAATGCCCCAATGTTTCAAAATGATCTTTTTGGTTCTAGCTGAATTAGGTGTGAACGTAGTAACACATGTTAGTATATCCGTCATGGGTTTTGGATGTACCTCAAGCAGGGCTTCTCTGGGGTTATTTCTTGCTCTTTTCATCGAGTCACTGAGTATTTTGGCAGGGTAGCCTCTGGCCTTGAGATTGGTTGCCAAAACAGCTGCTTCTCTCTTGTAATCAGTGACCATCTTACAATTGCGTCTAATGCGCAAAAACTGACCGAAAGGTAGATTCTCTTTTAATGTTTTCGGGTGGTGACTTTTGTATAGGAGTAGGCTGTTGCGATCAGTGGGTTTCCTATATAGGGTGGTGGTGATAGTACCCTCACTCAGTATAATGTTGAGATCAAGAAATGGGACAGTCGTTTCTGAAATAGTGTGGGAAAACTTAAGAAACTCATTCTGGTTATTTATCCACTCCACAAATTCTTCACATGTAGTGCGGGGACCATGCCAGAATATAAGGATGTCATCAATAAAGCGTTTCCACAATATCAAATTATTGTGGTAAGGGTTGTTGTTATTATTTACCACATCCTTTTCAAATGCTGCCATGTAGAGGCAGGCCACACTAGGAGCACAGAACATCGAAGAGATTGACCTTTTGGTCACCCTTGACGTTGAGGCTTTATATACTAACATCCCTCAAGGAGCTACATTGACAGTTGTAGAGTCAGCTTTAAGCTCTTTAGAGTGGTCATCATCAACACCCATCTCCTTTATTATGGAGTGCGCCACCCTGGCTTTGACTGAGAATTTCTTTGAGTTTAAACAACAACTATACCATCAAAGCCAGGGCACTTCGATGGGCAGTACATTTGCTCCTAGTGTGGCCTGCCTCTACATGGCAGCATTTGAAAAGGATGTGGTAAATAATAACAACAACCCTTACCACAATAATTTGATATTGTGGAAACGCTTTATTGATGACATCCTTATATTCTGGCATGGTCCCCGCACTACATGTGAAGAATTTGTGGAGTGGATAAATAACCAGAATGAGTTTCTTAAGTTTTCCCACACTATTTCAGAAACGACTGTCCCATTTCTTGATCTCAACATTATACTGAGTGAGGGTACTATCACCACCACCCTATATAGGAAACCCACTGATCGCAACAGCCTACTCCTATACAAAAGTCACCACCCGAAAACATTAAAAGAGAATCTACCTTTCGGTCAGTTTTTGCGCATTAGACGCAATTGTAAGATGGTCACTGATTACAAGAGAGAAGCAGCTGTTTTGGCAACCAATCTCAAGGCCAGAGGCTACCCTGCCAAAATACTCAGTGACTCGATGAAAAGAGCAAGAAATAACCCCAGAGAAGCCCTGCTTGAGGTACATCCAAAACCCATGACGGATATACTAACATGTGTTACTACGTTCACACCTAATTCAGCTAGAACCAAAAAGATCATTTTGAAACATTGGGGCATTCTTGGCACTGGTGATCTACAAATACCTAAGCCAAGGTTTGCATACAAAAGAACTCGTAATCTTAGAGATATTCTAATACACACAAGACCCAAACAGCATACGACCAACTCACAAAGGAACTTGTGGGGTCTTCCAGCTGTGAAAGGACATCACCCCTGTGGCTCCTGTACAGTGTGCCAATTCACTACTGCAACCAAAGCGGTTTGCCTATTGACTAATTTCAAATGGTCCCTAAACAAACACACTAATTGTAACACCAAAAAGTGCATATACATGATCACCTGCCCTTGTGGCTTGAAGTATATAGGGATGACCATGCGGACAGTCAAAACCAGAATAACCGAACACAGGAGCAACATACGTTGCCAAAGAATCACCACTAGACTACAGACATTTCAAAGAGACACCACACCCTCCTGACTCACTGCATTGGATTGTGTTGGAAGCACATCCACAGATTTCACAATCAGCACTATTTAAAATCGAGCAGAGGTGGGTGCTGAGATTGTCTACACATATTGAGGGGCTGAATGATGACATCCCATGGGGTTCACTTATCTAGACATTATTGAACCACCATCATGTATACTAACCATATAGGAGGATGCACTGTTAGACCTGTATTATATTATTATTTAATCACATTATCTAATCATATAACTATGTGTAGTGATTTCATGCTGCTTTTGTGCCCCTCCTGCACCTCTCCTTTTAATCCTTAGGTGCCATATACAAGTTGTATTCCTTTGTCCCCCCCTGCACCCTCTGATCCCTAATATGCTTCCTACAAGGGATCCCGTCATGGCAGTAGGTGGATCTCACCAGCATGGTGCATCGCATTGGTGCATATGGTGTAATGTATTCTTGTTGGATGTTCATATAGATATTGTTATTGATATATTCACGTATATTTCTTTAAATTTCCATTATAACCTGACTGGTTATCTTCCACATACATCGAGCGGAACTGGCGCCTTACTAACGCACTCTCAACATATTTTCGGTCTGTTTCAACTTGGCCATCCCATTTTCTAATTTGCCGATCAAACACACCATCACGTGACTTTATTCAGCACTGAGCGAACGATGGCCTTATCTCTAGAACAGTTGCTGTGCTCACAGGCTGGCTTCACTGATATGGTGGGTAATGCGTATATACATTCCTTATTGGTTACACTATTATAGGACTGGCTAAATTCATACAATCCCTGTCCTAATAGTAAGAATAGGCGCTTCACCACTCACAGCGCTGTTTCCCATCGTTTCCGGTCCATTCCAATATGGCCGCCTCATTTTCCAGTCCCCAGTGCAGGCCCTCACGAACCCTGCCCAGCCACACGAGATCACACTTTTCTCACGTGACTCCGCCCACCGCCGAGCGAGCGACTGCCTTATCTGTCGGACAGTCCCACAACCAGTTACCATCCCGGTTCCGGCGGCAGGGTAGGTCGCAGGCTTGGCGTGGCCACACGCGGGTGAGTATTTTCTTAGTGCAAACTGTGGCTACCAAGGACCTCGGATCGCTCCAATGTTGAGGTAAGCCTATTTAGTTGCAGCTTTCGATCTCGGCTGCCAGTGTGGTCCCCTACCGCCGATTCTCATGCTCCATATCGGCATTACTATTTACAGTAGAGCATCCTGATTCCTCCTATGCCCGTCGCTGCCTATGAGTGTTGTTCTGCTTTGGGTCCAATACTAGCCCAGCACTATTACCTCTGAGACAGTTGTCTGAGCTGGGCCATTCCTTGGATGCCCGAGGTCACCATGTGGACACGTTTTGTCCTGTGGGCCTTCAACTTTTAGTAATATGGGTGACCACATGGGGTTAGCTTGATTTCCTTGCAGCATCTGAATGCTGGTTTGACCCCTCTGGGCCCTCTGTCTCCCCATCTTTGGCTTTCTTTCCACTGCCAGCCATAACGCCCATCCTCTGACTTGCCTTTACAGGACCCACAACGGTGTCCATTTCATTACCGCCGGTACTGTTGCTAGCAATTCTAGACAGCAGGATAGGTGAGTCATTGAACTCTCTCTATCGCTTATTAGTTTATCAGGCACGACCATGGGTATCTATATGTTTAGTACTATGCACTACCGGATCACATTATGTTCTATAATAGTTTCAAGAGCACAACATGGTGATACTAGTGCATTTTTACAGTAATTTTATTTATTATTTATATAAACCTGCTTAACTGCACACTAGTACGTGCAATAAGGTTCTCCTTCTTTCTTTTTCTTTCTTTTTTCTTTGTTTTATTTTAATAGTTGATGAGATACGATGAAATACAAGTGCCAATGAGACCTTGAGATTGATTGACCTTGTGATTGATTGAGGTTTATTGTTTATTTGTTTTACAGGTCATCGACCTTAACACGTGGTAGGTAGATGTCACTTAACCACGTAGTGTAGATAGTTTTTTCACTCTGATCCTGAGGAAGTGCCCAGATCCCCCTGACATTAGAGGCACGAAACATGTCGATCATCTGAGAGCAGGACTATATGACTAGACACATTACATCTAGTGCACTGTCCCTCTCTATATATTTTTAGCCAGGCGGTTTACCTTAAAAATTAAATCATGGCTAGGATTAACTGACCTGTTTTAATTCACTACTCTCTCACGTCTACACACACTAGGCCTCTTACTCCCACTGCACCCACCGGCAGGAACAGAAGATCCCCGCTAAAGAGCCCCGGTTCGGGAGCCCGTCCGGTATTGCAGCGCCGACTGGACGAGGGGCAGGCTCATATGATGAAGCATGACACCTAGCTTGCTGGGTGTGTGAGAGCCCTAGTTCCACCAAGGGGTTGCCCCCTTAGTTTGCCTTTTCCTTTGACTTGGCAAGTAGCTACCTTAATACTACTACTACTCACACCTCACAGTATCTCCTCTCTTCTGTTATTTGCCTTTGAGGAACTCCATACCCCACCTTGTATACAGTCTTCCCGGGCTTGTACGTTGGACCTCGTTAAACTAGCCCGCCCGCGTCCCCCTTTTGTTAATCATATCAGCACGGGTCATACCCGTGGGACTATTTATAAGGTTACCAGCGGATCACTATTGGATCCAGACTGGCCCACGCACTCCTTTCTTTCTCTTTAGTCTCCCAATTGAGTCTAAATCCCCATGGACAACCAAGGCTTGAGCTTCGGCGATGAGGCTGTCACAGATATATTAGACAGAACCCCGTCCCTTTTAGGGACGGATGGCAGTTCCGCGTCTGGTTCACAATCAGATGACTGGAACTCTTTAACAACCATGAAAAGAGAGTGGCTCAAGATAACGCTTCACGGTGCACTCATGACGGAATACCTGAGGGCTAATATCGCCCCCACTGGTTTGATCGTTAACAACTTCCCCAGATTGTTTCTTGATGACGCCACCTTTAAAAGGAATGGTCCCTAGTTGCATGGAAATGCACTAGGGACTTGTTGGTACTCATCATTAACACAGCCAGAAGACTGGCAGATGCACTCCTGGTTAGGATAACAATTGCAGAAGGGGCACTGAAAACAACTATACAAATTACTGCATATAAAAACAAACTAGCGGAAATTAACGCTGAAATTACTGATAATAGAGAGTACCTGATGAAACAAAAAATAACGAAGCTTCAGAAGGACATCCAGAAATTTGATAAGGAAAAGGTGTATCCATATCTTAAGGCCGATTATACATCTACCAAAACCAGCTATTCTTCTGATGATAACTCGGATAGGAGAGACTCTACGGACAGTAACTCGAGTACAGGTAGCTGGGGTAATCACAATTCTAGGAGAAACCAACGTCCTAATCAGTACTACAATGCACCAGCTTACCATGGACCCCCAATATACCAGGGTCCCCCGCCCCCCTTTTGGCAGTGCCATCCATTCCAGCAGGGACCACCCCAATTCTTCAATCACGGTAACCCCTCTTTTTTAGACAGAGGCTGGGGCAGAGGAAGAGGGCGCAACAGAAAAGGAAATCAGAAGCAGGTCCAATGGCAGGACCAGCCCACGGGAGGCATGGACACCCGGAGCAAAACACAAGGCAAGAGGAATTAGTGGTCAATCTGTCGCAACGCATCCTTACTGAACCGGAGAAGGCCGTGCTGCAGATGGGCCTTAGCTTTGTGCCTACCCCCAGGGAGGACAAGTTTAGGGACCATTGTGAGGTGCAAAATCTATTCCGGAAAATACGACTGAGGTCGTACTTCCAGGACAGACTACCCATCGAGCAAGATGACTCTGGACTGAGGAACCCATCCTCGTTCACACCAAATAATAGCATGGTCCCAATTGAGGTACTAGCTTTTGAACAGGCAGTTCTCAAGGAATTAGCGCTACCCTTTGATCGCTGTTCCTTCCACAACTTCTCGAATGCAGAGTCTTTGATAGCTAAGGGTCTTGCAGAAGATTCAACCATCATGATTAAACAGGCTGATAAGGGTGGGGCTACGGTAGTTCAATCCACCGTTGACTATGACGTAGAATGTAGACGTCAGCTCTCCAATAATAGGTACTACACCCCTATCACAGTCGACCCTACAACACGCTTAACCACTGCCATTTCCACAATGGTGTATGAAGCTGAGACCAATGGTTGGATTAGTCACAAAGAATCTAATTTCCTGATTGCCAAGGAACCCAGGGTTCCTTACTTCTATACTCTACCTAAGATACATAAGGGTATTACCCCGGTTCCTGGCCGTCCCATTGTTTCTGGCATTGGGTCATTACTCGAGCCACTTTCTAAGTTCTGTGACCATTTTTTACAGCCAATGGTGAAGGAAACACCGTCATATGTAAGGGATACAACGGATATCCTTCGAATCATTGAAGAAACACAGAACATCGAAGAGATTGACCTTTGGTCACCCTTGACGTTGAGGCTTTATATACTAACATCCCTCAAGGAGCTACATTGACAGTTGTAGAGTCAGCTTTAAGCTCTTTAGAGTGGTCATCATCAACACCCATCTCCTTTATTATGGAGTGCGCCACCCTGGCTTTGACTGAGAATTTCTTTGAGTTTAAACAACAACTATACCATCAAAGCCAGGGCACTTCGATGGGCAGTACATTTGCTCCTAGTGTGGCCTGCCTCTACATGGCAGCATTTGAAAAGGATGTGGTAAATAATAACAACAACCCTTACCACAATAATTTGATATTGTGGAAACGCTTTATTGATGACATCCTTATATTCTGGCATGGTCCCCGCACTACATGTGAAGAATTTGTGGAGTGGATAAATAACCAGAATGAGTTTCTTAAGTTTTCCCACACTATTTCAGAAACGACTGTCCCATTTCTTGATCTCAACATTATACTGAGTGAGGGTACTATCACCACCACCCTATATAGGAAACCCACTGATCGCAACAGCCTACTCCTATACAAAAGTCACCACCCGAAAACATTAAAAGAGAATCTACCTTTCGGTCAGTTTTTGCGCATTAGACGCAATTGTAAGATGGTCACTGATTACAAGAGAGAAGCAGCTGTTTTGGCAACCAATCTCAAGGCCAGAGGCTACCCTGCCAAAATACTCAGTGACTCGATGAAAAGAGCAAGAAATAACCCCAGAGAAGCCCTGCTTGAGGTACATCCAAAACCCATGACGGATATACTAACATGTGTTACTACGTTCACACCTAATTCAGCTAGAACCAAAAAGATCATTTTGAAACATTGGGGCATTCTTGGCACTGGTGATCTACAAATACCTAAGCCAAGGTTTGCATACAAAAGAACTCGTAATCTTAGAGATATTCTAATACACACAAGACCCAAACAGCATACGACCAACTCACAAAGGAACTTGTGGGGTCTTCCAGCTGTGAAAGGACATCACCCCTGTGGCTCCTGTACAGTGTGCCAATTCACTACTGCAACCAAAGCGGTTTGCCTATTGACTAATTTCAAATGGTCCCTAAACAAACACACTAATTGTAACACCAAAAAGTGCATATACATGATCACCTGCCCTTGTGGCTTGAAGTATATAGGGATGACCATGCGGACAGTCAAAACCAGAATAACCGAACACAGGAGCAACATACGTTGCCAAAGAATCACCACTAGACTATACAGACATTTCAAAGAGACACCACACCCTCCTGACTCACTGCATTGGATTGTGTTGGAAGCACATCCACAGATTTCACAATCAGCACTATTTAAAATCGAGCAGAGGTGGGTGCTGAGATTGTCTACACATATTGAGGGGCTGAATGATGACATCCCATGGGGTTCACTTATCTAGACATTATTGAACCACCATCATGTATACTAACCATATAGGAGGATGCACTGTTAGACCTGTATTATATTATTATTTAATCACATTATCTAATCATATAACTATGTGTAGTGATTTCATGCTGCTTTTGTGCCCCTCCTGCACCTCTCCTTTTGATCCTTAGGTGCCATATACAAGTTGTATTCCTTTGTCCCCCCTGCACCCTCTGATCCCTAATATGCTTCCTACAAGGGATCCCGTCATGGCAGTAGGTGGATCTCACCAGCATGGTGCATCGCATTGGTGCATATGGTGTAATGTATTCTTGTTGGATGTTCATATAGATATTGTTATTGATATATTCACGTATATTTCTTTAAATTTCCATTATAACCTGACTGGTTATCTTCCACATACATCGAGCGGAACTGGCGCCTTACTAACGCACTCTCAACATATTTTCGGTCTGTTTCAACTTGGCCATCCCATTTTCTAATTTGCCGATCAAACACACCATCACGTGACTTTATTCAGCACTGAGCGAACGATGGCCTTATCTCTAGAACAGTTGCTGTGCTCACAGGCTGGCTTCACTGATATGGTGGGTAATGCGTATATACATTCCTTATTGGTTACACTATTATAGGACTGGCTAAATTCATACAATCCCTGTCCTAATAGTAAGAATAGGCGCTTCACCACTCACAGCGCTGTTTCCCATCGTTTCCGGTCCATTCCAATATGGCCGCCTCATTTTCCAGTCCCCAGTGCAGGCCCTCACGAACCCTGCCCAGCCACACGAGATCACACTTTTCTCACGTGACTCCGCCCACCGCCGAGCGAGCGACTGCCTTATCTGTCGGACAGTCCCACAACCAGTTACCATCCCGGTTCCGGCGGCAGGGTAGGTCGCAGGCTTGGCGTGGCCACACGCGGGTGAGTTTTTCTTAGTGCAAACTGTGGCTACCAAGGACCTCGGATCGCTCCAATGTTGAGGTAAGCCTATTTAGTTGCAGCTTTCGATCTCGGCTGCCAGTGTGGTCCCCTACCGCCGATTCTCATGCTCCATATCGGCATTACTATTTACAGTAGAGCATCCTGATTCCTCCTATGCCCGTCGCTGCCTATGAGTGTTGTTCTGCTTTGGGTCCAATACTAGCCCAGCACTATTACCTCTGAGACAGTTGTCTGAGCTGGGCCATTCCTTGGATGCCCGAGGTCACCATGTGGACACGTTTTGTCCTGTGGGCCTTCAACTTTTAGTAATATGGGTGACCACATGGGGTTAGCTTGATTTCCTTGCAGCATCTGAATGCTGGTTTGACCCCTCTGGGCCCTCTGTCTCCCCATCTTTGGCTTTCTTTCCACTGCCAGCCATAACGCCCATCCTCTGACTTGCCTTTACAGGACCCACAACGGTGTCCATTTCATTACCGCCGGTACTGTTGCTAGCAATTCTAGACAGCAGGATAGGTGAGTCATTGAACTCTCTCTATCGCTTATTAGTTTATCAGGCACGACCATGGGTATCTATATGTTTAGTACTATGCACTACCGGATCACATTATGTTCTATAATAGTTTCAAGAGCACAACATGGTGATACTAGTGCATTTTTACAGTAATTTTATTTATTATTTATATAAACCTGCTTAACTGCACACTAGTACGTGCAATAAGGTTCTCCTTCTTTCTTTTTCTTTCTTTTTTTCTTTGTTTTATTTTAATAGTTGATGAGATACGATGAAATACAAGTGCCAATGAGACCTTGAGATTGATTGACCTTGTGATTGATTGAGGTTTATTGTTTATTTGTTTTACAGGTCATCGACCTTAACACGTGGTAGGTAGATGTCACTTAACCACGTAGTGTAGATAGTTTTTTTCACTCTGATCCTGAGGAAGTGCCCAGATCCCCCTGACATTAGAGGCACGAAACATGTCGATCATCTGAGAGCAGGACTATATGACTAGACACATTACATCTAGTGCACTGTCCCTCTCTATATATTTTTAGCCAGGCGGTTTACCTTAAAAATTAAATCATGGCTAGGATTAACTGACCTGTTTTAATTCACTACTCTCTCACGTCTACACACACTAGGCCTCTTACTCCCACTGCACCCACCGGCAGGAACAGAAGATCCCCGCTAAAGAGCCCCGGTTCGGGAGCCCGTCCGGTATTGCAGCGCCGACTGGACGAGGGGCAGGCTCATATGATGAAGCATGACACCTAGCTTGCTGGGTGTGTGAGAGCCCTAGTTCCACCAAGGGGTTGCCCCCTTAGTTTGCCTTTTCCTTTGACTTGGCAAGTAGCTACCTTAATACTACTACTACTCACACCTCACAGTATCTCCTCTCTTCTGTTATTTGCCTTTGAGGAACTCCATACCCCACCTTGTATACAGTCTTCCCGGGCTTGTACGTTGGACCTCGTTAAACTAGCCCGCCCGCGTCCCCCCTTTTGTTAATCAACCCAAACTAAACACCCAGTTGCAAAAGAGATAGAAAATTTTCCTCCACCAGAGTATATCAGATCAGGCAGACTATGGGGCATATTCTCAAGCACGTGTGATAACCACCGCAAGTTTAGCTTAACGCAACTTCTCACATCGTAGTCCATTGCGGGAAAACAACGCCGCGTTAACGTAGCATTCTCAACCTGGCGGCACCATGCGATAGTCCCACGATAACGCACCAAATCACCGTGTAAAAAACAACGCAACGCCCAAAAAATGTGAAACACCAACGCGAAGAAAGTTACGATGAGACCAACCTCGAAAAAAACAGCGATAACCAGCGACAGGCCTGCCGGGAAAATGCACCATAAAAGCCAAACAAGAAAAGCACACCATAAACAAAATAAAATGCGTAGCAACATGGACGCACCCGGAACGAGTGCCCAGGTCAACGCGAACCCCACAAGCCCCACAGACCAACAGCAAGGAACCTCGGGGTCGGGAAGGCCAAGGAGAAGAGGAAGACGGGGTACAGTCCGCATGACAACCGGATCGTCATCACGGAGGTGATAGAGCACTAACAACAACTGTCCGTCTCCACCACCGTGTCATTGGCAACACAGACGGAAAAATGGCATTCCATCGTGAATGCAGTCGGACTGCCGAGTTGGCCAAGATGTGCTGGCACGAAGTCAAAAGCCAAACCAAGCAGAAACCCGCTGCCACCCGGAAGGCAGCAATGGCGAATGGAGGTGGGAGTCCTGAGCCACAGGAGGAGCTGGAGCAAATGGCCAACACAGTCATGAGTGTGGAGACGGTGCAAGGAGTCGGGAGTCCGGACACTGCTAAACATGACTTGACAAAACATCAACAGGGTGAGTAACTAACAGGGACTGGGGGACGGGCACAATGGCACACATGCACAACGACGTGTAGCACACTGCACACCCACAACGACCCTGGGTCATGACCCTGATCCCCGTGGCACACTGCAGCACACATACAAACACCAAGTAGGACCCCGTCCACCATGTGCCTGAAGGGGTCCCACCCCACACAACACCAATTCCACTACACACACATGCACCAGTGCGAACCACAGCAAAGATGCGTATGCGAGAGCCACACTGACAATGCAAGTGACACCACATGATGAGCAGCATGGCCGGAGTACAATCACTATGACACTGTGCACACCATGAGACTGAGGTGGCTGAGTGTGGACTACATCCGGAAGGAGCAGGTCACACCTTGACACATCCACGTGCACAAACAACCACTGACGTCAACAATACATCTGCAGACAAACAATGCACAAGAGAACAAAATCCGTCCAGGAGCACAAATGACCCCTGTCGCCAACATCACAGCACCTCAAAAGCACAAAAGCCAAAGGCACACCGCCTCCAAGGGATAAGGGGTGGCAAAATCACAGCAGCAGGTGCGACTCTCACACAATGCAGCACACACACATAGCAATCACAGCACATCCACATGGACGGCAATGTGGGACACAGTGCAACACTTACACTGCAGAACAGAGGACACAACTGGCTCCGCCTGTGCGTAGAAAATGGCCAATCACATCTGACATAGCTGGAAACTGTGAGATGAAAATGTACGTGTACAACATCACTTACGTCATGTAGTCCAATTGTCCACTATCCCGCATCAAATAGTCCGCCAATCCAAAACAGTCACAATGTACATTGTCATGCAGTCTGTATGCAAACCCGAACAATGCGTCAACATAAATGCCAACACAATGTCAACAAGCATCTCCCCTTCACATTGCAGAGGGACAAACAACACCTCCAGCAGAGCAGACCAGACAACCCATCAGTGATGCTGAAGAGGACCTCCACACTTCCAACACCGATGCCCTACAACAGTCCATGGACATCTCAGGCAATAGAGCTCCAGGAGCAGGGCAGCCCTGCTGCACAGAGGACACACCACCCCCTGCACGGACAACACAGCTGGATGCACCCACCACCCCGGCTGGCTCACAGCAGCCCACCTAAGCACACATCCCATTACAAGGCCAGCTGTCAGACTGCCAGAAGGAGCTGGCCGAACATGTGCGGGTGGGGTACTACCTCATGGGAGACGAACTAGATCCCATACGTGGGTGTCAAAGTCCCATCATGGACCACCTACACACCCCAACGGAGACCCACACTGCGACAGGGACACATGCCTTTGCACATTTCCAGTACTGAACCACACCCAGAGCCACGTGATAATCACCCACACCCCCACACCGGACTGGCGTACGCCGGCCAAGTTCACTCCTCCTACGTATTGGGTGGGGGACGACAAAGCTACATGTGCAATGTCCCACCCTCTGCCTGCGGTGACATGGCTGCGTCCTCTGCACATGGCACAACGTAAGGTTTTGGGGCCTGGGCCCTAATGCATACATCATGAGCACACGGACACACTCAGATAGTTCGTTGAACTGGCCACAAGCACGTGTGCTCGACACCTTTAATGGCATGGTCACATGTACAGTGACGCATGTGCTGGATGTGTGTGGGGTGAGTGTAAGCCAGCCCGCAGGGAGTCGTTGGTGCTGACAACAACTTGAACAGTGATCACAATTGAAGCAGAAACATAAAACATCAGCATAACAGAAAGAACTGTGAAGCATCATGGTGATTGCCGGAGAGAGTACAGTGTTCACCCTACATGCAAGCAGAATGGTCCTTGATTTGTGGTGCACTGAGTTAGTGGCACCTGAGGAGCTGAGCAGGGTATCATGCTGATAATGGCACCCACGACTGGTGTGAGCTACTCTGAAAGTCTGGCAGTAAGACACTTCCGACTCTGGCACCTGTTGTCTGGAGTTGGTCCTGGCGGTGGTGGCGAATGAATCCTGCGGTGATGCGACGTCCAGGCAGGTCAGGACTCGATTTGATGTGTGAGCCCAGCTGGACTGCAGTTGAGGGCAGAGGCAGCAGACAGCGCAGGGCCACAGACACATGGCATTGATGACCACCAGGCCATCGACTCAGAGGCCATCCAACATGCCACCAGACTGGGGCCATGATTTGAGCTGCACAGAGTTAGTGGCCGTGGATGCACTGCGGCAGGCACAGGCACACCGCCACGGGACGGTGACTTGCGGTGCAGTGAGCTAGGGCCACGCGAGGTGGGCGGGTTCTCGTCGATGTCGAAGGTGAATGTAGCGGAGGTTTGCGGGGGACAGTGGAAGGTGTCCTCCAGGGCATGATGCAGAGGGCAGGAGCCGTCAGGAAGCGGCAAATGGAGGAGTGAAATGCTACTGTGTCGTTTTGGCCACATAGTCAGTATCACCGAAATGATGATGAAGACAACCCCCAGTCCATGGACTCAGTCGCCAACAAATCTCAAGAAGAAAGTGTCCATGGTTGTCGGGGAACAGACTTAGTGGCCCCGGAACTGGAAGGGGATGCAGTCTGCGACGAGGCCAGTACAATGATATGCCATAAATGAATCATGACTGAGTTCCCAATGTGCCCTACTCGACCAATCTGTAGTCCGGAGGCAGCAGCCAGCGCGGGCCAACCGCTGTTCAGCGAGCTCCTCCTGGAACACTGACACACGGTGTTGAAATGGCATGTGGGGATGACTCGTGGTTGACCGAGGCAGTAGCGACAGAGCTGAGCGGGTGTTTAGCCAGCGACGATGCCGTGTCCTGCCTGGTACGGACTGGCATGGATTTGTGTGGGGCCTGCAGGACCGCAGTGTAGTCCGAAGGCGTAGACATCAAGGGCCCACAGACACGTGTGGTTGGGATGCCCAGCACATACTTTGTGTCACCACATCGAAGGGAGTATAGTGAGTTAAACTCAGCCATGAAGTGTGTACTCGGCCATTGTGTAATCAAGACTCAGTTCCAGATGTGTGACCCACTCGACCGCAGTGTGGGGCGAAGGCAGTAGTCAGCAAGGGACCACAGACAGGTGTAGTTCGAATGCTATGCACAGAGTTGGTGGCACCACATCGAAGGGAGTACAGTGATATACACTCAGCCTTAAGGTGTGTACTCTGCCATTGCATAATCAAGACTCAGTTCCAAATGTGTGACCTACTTGACCGCAGTTTAGGCCGGAGGCAGCGGTTGAGTACGTCAACGAGAAAGGAGTATGCAGGCCTGTGTCGCGGAGGCCGTGATGGTCTGAGGAGGCTGCCAAGGTCGCGGGCTTCGGGCTTGGAGCTTCCGCCAGCACGTGGTGGGCCCTCTTCGACACACGCCGGTGTCGGCAGGTGAGCAATGAGGCCTGGCTGCGCAGGGGCGGGCATGATGGGTTCAGGGACCAGCGGCCCAGGGTGCAGCAGGTGCACAGGATCGCAGGCCACACCGCTCACGGTGACGGTGTCGGCCTCATGGCGGGGTGGGAGGCGCCACCCTGGCAGGCACGTTGGGCATTCCGGAAGAGAACCACGCCCAGGGCTACGTGCTTTTTATTCACACCCCTACGCTGGCCTGGCGTCCTCCAGGCCAGCCAACTCCACACACACTTACAGGGGGGGACGTCACAAGCTACATTTCCGCGATCTTCCCCACTGGCTGGGGTAACATGGTTGCATCCACTGTCCACTACACTCCAAACACCAGCAGTGCATGTAGACATGGCTATGTATGTGGTCTGCATACTGCAGTCTGTCCAGCACATCTCCGCAACACTTGGCATTGTGTACATTCTCATTCATGGGTCACTTGCCTCCTTCGCACATGCCTGGTTCCCACCTCTCCCCACATTCCAGTATTGTGTTGCTGAGGTGCCATGCCGTTGATGGCTCATGTACATGGCTAACCAAGGTTGCCACAGTAAGTTGTGCTGTCGTGTCTGGTGGGGGGCATGTTGTTTGGCATGTTGTATGTGATTTTGTGACGTGGGCAGTGCCTGAGCTGTGAGTTGCATGATTGCGGAGTTGAGGTGTGTGGTGTGTTCATTTGGTACTTGTCAATGTGCAGTGCATTTCCATAGGTGCCATCCTGGAAGCGCTGGTTGAAGTTGGACTTTCGGAGGGTGAAGGGATCATGCACACTGCCTGGGTAGTTAGCTATGACATTGGTGAGGAGTCCCCTTGGTCCACTATTGCCTGCACGTTGATGGGATGCGTGTGCTTTCTGTTGGGGTATTGTGTGCGGTGTTGGCAGGGGGCACAAGTGGGACAAGTGTGCAGTCGATTGCCCCCGACACGTGCGGGGATCCAGCTATGACTTCCTCAAGTCTGAACATCCAATTTCAATCGCAATTTGTCCCGTATACACTTACATATTCAAAGTTGTCAAACAGTCTACAATATTGGTAAATATGTTAAGCTTTTAGATTATCCTTTTGGTTAACACACTTTTTAAGGAACTGCTTTGCATTGGAATCTGTGCAGTCTGAACAACTCACTACAGTCTTATTCTAGTTTGTCTTGAACGATTTGGCATTTGGGGCTGCAGATGAGCCAAGATTCACCGCTTGAAAATTGGGTGAATCAAACACCACAAGTCATCTGGTACATAGCTGCCAAGGTTTCAGATTGCTTATGTGTGACATTTTCATAATTACAGTTTAATTATGAGTGACATTCAACAACTATGAGTGACACTTTTTCGCGAGCTAAATAAGGCATATACATATATATATAAAGTTTCCAACAAGGCTGATCATTAAATCCAAACTCCTAATTTCATAGGTAAATACTAAATTACACCTCTCCAAAGACTCTGGACTGGCTGCTACTTACCCACTGATGGGAAATGCTTGCGCTCAGCTGAAGTGGTTTCTAGCAGTGGTGGACTGCTGTGCTCTGCTACATTACATTTGTCTCAATGCTGCTCAGTGCTTGACTCTTTGGCCCTGCTGGCATCGCACAAGTCAGCTGACCCGCACAGGTCACAGCCAGCTAAGGCGCTGTATTATTAATGGCACCCAAATCGCATTATTAATGGGGCCCAAATCGCTAACAGCCACCTATCAAGGCTAGTCCTCTATAGTTGCTCCAGTGCCAGCAAGACATCACCCCTCTCATAGACGGGTGCTGGAAGGAGGTCAGGTATCATAAAGAGGAAGGCCGAGTCTCAGGGTCCATCGGCATGTAGAATAGCTTCAGTAGGTATTAGCAGGGGCATTAAGGGAGGCCTCAGAGCATAGCAAGAAACAGGAGTCAGGCCAGGACCCCCCCCCCCCGGCACCCCATAACCACCCCCCGTGCGCCCGCCCGCCAGGCAACCAGAACGCCAGGGGAAAGCAGGCGGCGTCAAGCCTCAAGAACGGGCTGAACCGCAGCAGGCGCAGTGCACTGAGGGAGGCATATCCTGAAGTGGCTGCACAGAGAAAACAGAGCCACCTGCCTCTGCAGCCCTATGGCAGAGTATCAGTGCGGTATAAGCGAGGGGGAGGCAGCCAGGGTGCGCACTCACCAAAGATCTCGCTGGCTGGCGGCAGGGGTTGATGCCAGAGGCAGCTGAAAGTGACCACGCGCTAAAGCGCTATTAACAATTATAAAACAAAGACAGTGTTATTAGAAGAAGCAGCAGCAGAGTGAGAGATACCTCTCTCAATCCACAGACTGTCTCACTTACTTTAGAAATGTCGGCCTACCGGCACGATTCAGCCTCTCAGGCCCAGCAGCGGCTGGAGTGGTGTGCTCTGGGCTCAGTGGCCTGCCGCGGTCAATGAGGTTGCGGTCTGGTGGCGGTCATGATCGTTCTCATTCTTTTTAACACATTTTACTGCGGTGCAAGCAGCGCTGGCATTGCCACTGGCTGCAGCTAGCACAATTTAATTTCATGAACTGCAGACACCTGCTTGCGCCGCAGTTCCCTCTCCTGACTCCGTTTTCTCTCCTGACGTCATCATAATATAACCAATCGTAATGCCGCATGAATCCTACTGTTAAATTGTAGCAGTTACACCTGTAGAGCAGCCAGATCTCAAGCCTGCCGGGAGTACTGAAATGCGTTAGTCTAACGCCTGTTGCGTGATACTTGGCAGGGCTGCTAGTACGGACTGCATGGCCTGCTGCCTCATACGAAACTGATGAATTTCAGTGGTTTTGAGTTTCAAACATTACGTTTTAACTCGCATTTTCGCCTAAATATGAATTAATTTTAACTTTTGTTTTGCCCAATGATTTAATGAGATTTATTTTTAGTGTAAAGTAAAATATTATTACCAGGTCTAAGGTCACTTTAAACTTTGTTTTTTATGTTGAATTCTGTGTTTTTTAATGTCAAATAACACTATAAGGAGATGTCTGGCTACCTCAAAGTGTCAGAATACCAAAATACAAAAGGCTGGCCTTTTCGGCTTTTGAAAAGGTCAGCACATAACCCTATACAAAACACACCTAGGCTTTGTCAAGAAATCCCCACAATAATTTAATAATAACTGCAACCCAATATAATTCAATGCACATATGTAACGGTGATCAGAAATAATTGCTTTCTCAAAAATATTTTAAATAAAATATTTTATTGAAAGTAATCCTAAAATGTGTTGTCTTTTTTTATACACTTCAGGCCACAAAATGTAGTATTAGGACCAATCACAAGGAGTACCAGCACTTTTGCTGACGAACATACTGCTGCAGCTTAGAACGCTTTAAAATATACAGTAAGCTTACCTGTGGTCATGTATTCAATAACCCAGGAGACATACTGCAACATTTTAAAAAATGTTTCAAGGGGGCTGCTCAACTCACTGCAGCCCCCACAACATTTAAAGAAATTCTTTGTGGTGCTCCTACCCCTTCTTGGGGTACTACGGTGATCTATAAATGTATTTAAATAGTTCTCATAGGCATTACGAGGTGCTTCCTGCCAGGAGCAATGAATATGAAATGAGCAACTGTTTTGCTGCGAGAGCCTGCAATGCTTTTTTCCTTTTGGGTGCTCCTGTCTCACCTGGGGCACCCACAGCACTGAGATCCATTGGGAGCTCTGTGGGGAGGGGTTGGCCTCCATGCCCACCCAGCTCGACTGAACAGCACCCATTCTGGGTGCTCATGGGAGATGTCTCCAATGGTTTGCTCCTGCCTGCCGAGAGCAGCTTTTGTTCCTGCTTCTGGAGAGTGCAGGCAGGAAACTATATTTATTTTCTATGACTAAAATCTCTTAGGCAGGGAACAAGACAGTGACCCGGGGTTTGCGGTTCTCAAGGACACTAGCTCTCTTCGGGCTCCAGGGAATGGGTTCCTCTGGGGCCTTGCTATGGCTCAGGGACAGCTGCCCCATCTCCATTTTTCATATGGGTCCTGGGGGATAGTTTTACTGAGGCCTTTTAATGGCTCAGGGAAGGAGGGCCACATGTCCCCTACCAAAAATAATTACTTAACCCCGGGGGGTGAGGGGCCCGAAGTCTTTAAATGGCCCAGGGAGGGGGTCACACGTCACCTTCCCAAAATCATACCCAGGGAGTGCGGACTCCGGGGTCTTTCAATAGCACCAGAATGGGGCCGCACCCCTCCCTCCCAAAAAATACCAGATGTGTTGATCCCCACAAGCCCTGGCCCTTCCAGACAGATCCACATTACCATTAAACAATGCTTTTTTGTCCCAGTGGGGCATTGAGACCACCCCCACCAGGCCAAAGGTATCCCTACCCTGCCCCCACCTGTATGTTTTTTAATACTTTTTCAGGACAGGTGACTGAGTCCTCATGTCTCAAAGTGGTTGCTGCAACACCTTTGTTGATGTTAATGGTAGTCAATTAAATTCAATATTTTGATCTGTCGGGTCTGCAGATCCTCTGCAGCATGAAAAATACATTCATTTGAACCTTCTTTTCTTAAAAATGACTGAACAGAGTTACATAAAATTACAAAACACACACTTGCTAGGTAAATATCTACCTTTCGGTCCAATTTGGTGTAATTCCGATAACCCATGTTTTCTGTACCAATGTTCAATTTTCCTGTGGAATATTGCATGGGGAAAACATGTTTTGCCCCCTTTTCTCAGCCCCTGCTAGATGGATTACCCAGAAACTTTCCAGAAAGGAGCTGATGTTGATGATACTCTTTTTGGAAAGTTTAGTGAAGATAAACTGTGCTAAAGTTATTAGCAAGCCACAAATCATTTTCCAATGGAAATGTAGTCTTAACTATAACTACCCAATAGTGACTGCAACTGGGTAATGTTCTTGTACTGTCCTGGTGGATTCATGGGGGCCTTGTGGGGCTGATAGTTATTTTCATCATTCTCAGATTTAAATGATTTAAAATTCTTAATGCTACTGTGATCGTGATATCAAAGCAAATGGACACATCTAGTTTCATTTTGGGTATATACTTGTGCGAACCTGCATGTGTTTATTAGTGGTGAAAGGGAAAGAGCTTCCAGAGCAGGCAGTCAATTACTTTTTGGCCTTCATGCCTCCATCTTCCATTGCAAGCCATGTACGCACCCAGTATTTTGCAAAACCACTGTGCGTGTGTGTGTTTGTGTGTGTACAGTAGCTATTTTCGTTTTGTTCTCCATAGCTCTTGCTTCCTTTCCAAACTATGCGCACCACCATTTTGTGAAACCTGCATATGTGTGTGTGTGTGTGTGTGTGTGTCTGTGTGTGGTAATGCATGATAATAGACCAGTTTCTTCCACTTTTGCTTTGAGCATTGTATATTTGGTCCCTTCTAGAGCCTGTAGATATGTCTGCTCTTGTTTGTTTTTGTATTTGTGTATGTTTTCTACTATTGTGGTTGTGGTTTGATGTAGATCAAGCTTCACCAATAAGTGGCTCATGAGCTACTGGTAGCTCTCCAGCTATTGGTAAGTAGTTCTCCTATGTGCATCCCAGTGAACACAAACTGCAGACCATCCAGAAGACCACGGCCAGACTCGTCCTCGGCATCCCACGACATGATCACGTCACCCAACACCTGCGAGACCTCCACTGGCTTCCCGTCGTGTAGAAAGTAACTTTCAAGCTTCTCACCCATGCCTACAAATCCCTCCACAACACAGGACACAAATACCTCAACGAAAGAGTCTCCTTCCACGTACCCAAGAGAAACCTCCACTCCGCCGACTTCGCCCCTAGCAGAAACCCTGCGCATCCGCAGAACCACAGCAGGTGGAAGAGCATTCTCCTACATTGCGGCAAAAGCCTCAGTCAACATCAGATGCTACCCCACTGTGCACACCTTCAGGAAGAGCCTTAAGACCTGGCTCTTCGGCTGACCAGGAGCTGCACCCCCACAGCGCCTTGAGACCCTCATGGGTGAGTAGCGTGCTTCATAATTCCGATTGATTGATTGATTGCAAGAACTAAATTAGAAGCTTTTCTTTTGTTCTATTATTATATATCTGCCAAAATGAAAAGTGTGTTATCAAGTCAAAAATATCTATATTTTCAGAATTCATAAGCTGATATTTGAGTGATAAAAATCAAACAGTATTGGGGAGACTATAATTAATATTATTAACTCGGTCCTAGGCTGTTGCATCTATGACTGTTCTGCATAACCCATGTAGAGACATTTCACATTGACAATGCAATTTTTACACTACTGCGCCTGTGCCTGCTGTGCTTCGGCGATCGTTGCTCATAATCTTGCATATGGTGGCCACTAATGTAATCCTATTTGAAATGGTTACCATTATATCTCTAATAATATTAGTAGCTCAGGAGTTTTTTTTTATTTAATGTAAGTAGCCATTATTAATAAAATAGACTGGAGACTGGTTATTTGTTTTTTGCCAGTTTTTCTGATGCTTTCTGATTAGTCTTTCCCATTGACTCTTGAGTGCAACAGATTTTGCTTTCTTTACCATTTTTAAAAAAAAATTCTTACATTGTGTTTTGGCCTTGTGGGACATAGTTATAATTTTTAATTTACTTAATCGATTTTTGCCAGCCTCATGATGGATATATATGGGTCTTATGGGTGCTTGAGGGACACCAAATATTACTGCTGATTTTACAGAAGTAATTTTGACATTTTCTGCTATTGTGATTGGGCCACTTTTTGGTAGCCTATCTGATGCTCTCATATGGTTACAATGAACCCTGGAGAGATGCAATTGCTCATGTTAGATAATTGTATTTGAAATGTTCCACCATTGCAATTGGTATTGGTATTTCATGTTTATTCCTTTTAATTAATTAACCAATAACTTTTGCGAGCCTGCTTGATGATCTCATGTGGGTACCATAGACTGTGGCATGACACCAGATATTATTCCTCAATTTACACAATGTATTTCAGAATTTCCTGCCACTTTGATTGGGTCAATTTGTGCCAAACTCTGTGATGATCTTGTATGGGTCCCATGGTTCCTGCAGGACACCAGAAATGTTTTCTCATTTTTCCTTATGAGTTAGGCAATTTTTTTAATTCAAGGGATGAATGCCCTGTGACTGCCTTTGTGTACATTTCTGTTCTTTGTGCTCTTTCGGGGTCTGTTCTTGAGAAATGTTTCCATTTTGTCAGTGCTCACAGTTTTATGTACCGTGCTTAACTTTTAGTGGGCTATAAGAAAGTGAATTATTAATTGAGTGATGGAAGTCCTTCCCAAGTAATAAAGTCACTAACCTTTCAGGTCCAGTCAAAGGTTTCAGTAATTTAAACCTGAACTCAGTGTCAGTAGCTAAGGCACAGAGCACACAGGGTTAGTTTAAACAAAATGTGTAAAGCATTTAGAAGTACTAAAACTGTTAAAAAGTCATAGAAGCAACTCAATAAAAATCCAACTCTGACTTATCAAAATAGAAAATATTAAGTATGCAAAATGACACCAAATTAACAAAAATCCAATAAGGGGAACCAGAGACATACATTTTCAAATAGTTAAGTGGAAAAAGCACCAAGAAAAATAAAGACCCCACTGTAAGTCAATGGTCATGGTAGGCCGGGACCAAGGTGCAATTTCGGGCCACCCACAATGTAGCCTGGGTCACATACACCAAGAGGATTGTTCCTGGTGAATGTCTGGGAGTCAAACATTATAAAAAGGTTTCTAAGTCCCACTTCACAAAGGGACTTCGCACTTTCTTGAAGAAACTTGCAAAAATGTAGTCTAAGTCACAATGCAGAATGGGATAAAAACATTTACACGCAGGTTGCTGCTGAAATGATAGCCGCCACTGTGGAACCCAAGGCCGGATACCTGAAACAGGTTGGTCATGTTGGTGCTCTGGAGCTTTGGAGATTTCTCGCTGAAAATGTTATAAGTCCCAAGGCAGAATGGGTGTGATTGGGAGATCTTTGAGTGGGAGAAACTCCAATGCAACACTGTGGAACTGCTGGTTGGATACTTCTTCTGACTGGTCCTGCTGAAGCCCTGGACCTCTGGAGGAAAAACTTTCAACATTTTCCATACATCTTTCGGTGTCCAAACAGCAACCACATGAGTACACCTCTAAGGACCCCAGTACCTCAGGAAAAGGCACTTAGAGACTCTCAGGTTGGTAGGCAGATTTCAAAACCTAGGCCCGGTCCAGATCCATTTGCTACTGGTCAGCTGGACACTTCAGGAAAAAGGCCTATGGAAGCTTTGTGTGTCCGGGTAGCCCCACAGAGGAGGTTAGTTAACTGACCCTTGGTGTTCACTTATTTGTCCCCGATACAACTGGGAGCAGGTCCAGCCCTTCAGGTCTCCTCACATGACTCAAACAGTTAATGCAGTCCTTCTGCTCTTCCACAGGTACAGAAGGTTTTCTGAGAATAGAACTGCAGACAATCCATTCTCTGTGTACTTTATCACTAAAATCCAAGCTGAGGAAACCCTTTCCCTCTTGTGCAGAGCCTGTGTGCCCAACTGGAGGTGTGGCCAAGGTAATGAGCAGTCCCCTACTCTATGGTCACTTGAAACAGATTTTGGGGGAGCTATCATCTCACTGAGTTTGGTGGAAGCCTCACTATGGAGACAAAGACTGGGCCTTTCCAGGTGTCATCTGACATTGCTTGTGACAGAACAGATCCCTTTGCAGTTAATTAAGTTCCTGGGCCCAACCCGACTGGTCTTCCTGCCAGGGGAACAAAAACCCCAACTCCCAGATAATTGTCCTTGCTTTGGGAGCAGTTTTCACAACATATTAGGGTCGAGCTCTTGATAGCTGCTGGAAAGCTACTGTACATTTGCCTCTAGGAGCTTCCGGCAAGAAAAATCTAACTTTGTAAAAGTTATTTTTCCTAAATAATTATTAAAATCCGATTTCACCATTAAATTGGGTTTTTAATAAATATTCAAAAGTGTGGTTGAATTATTTTTCTAGTTTTCTAATATGACAGCCAGAGAATTCCACAATGAAAATAGTTTTTGGGAGCTTGTCACCGCGGGGACATGGTGGCATTAATTTTCTACATGTCTCAATTTTTAAATACTACGCACCCTACCTTGTGGGCTATGCAACCTACATGGGGTGACTTATTAATATTTAAAAGGAAGGTTTTCCCTGTCAAGAGGGTTGTTTTGACAGGTCTGGCTGCAAGTTTAACTGCAGAAGTCAGACTATACTAGTAAGCCTGAAGCCATTTTTTTTCTTGTCATACGAATGGATGGCACAATAAGTACTCTGTCCAGAGGCGACATTTAACTTTCTATGACAGAGTAGTTTTTCTGCACCATATACTATGGCCTTATAGGAAAATTAATTAAGCCAACAGTGTTTAGACAATTTCTATATGTTTGAGGGTCATAGCAAATACACTGGGCACTAGACATCAGTGCCCCAGAGTGCAGAATCTAAAAATCCGCATCAAAAGTGGGTGTCCACCTAGAGAAATGGCATTTTCTCAGATGGGCAGACATATCTCTTTCTCTTTAACATACACCTCTGTGGGTGGTGTGGGGGCATGTCATCCAACTGATTGTATTAACTATTGGCCTCAAGGTAGGGTTTAATATTAAAAAACTTTCTTTAACATTTCTATGATATCAGCTTTCATGAAGAATTTCTGTCTAACCTTGAGTTCAATCCAACAATTAGTTTATATTTGGCATTATTGATATGTGCTATGAGGACATGTAGTGCATTCATTACAATGGCCAAGTCTGACACTCTTTTTTCTTATTTTTCATTGTCTGAAAGTGGATGAGATTGAGACGGAGACAAGTCTGTGGATTTGCTGATATACGTATCTGGACTTCTCTGCTAACCAGTGAGAAGCCAAGAATATGGGGTCCAAGAAACCGGTTCCTGGCAAAAAAACAGCCAGTAGAGAAAAGTCTGTCACCACTGTAAACAACGCCAGCATCAAATCTCATAGTATTTTCACTAAGGTACACAATGTGATGTAACTGTTCACCCTCTTCCGACCAGGCAGATGTTGGGACCTTTCCTGGATCCACAGGCACCACCTTCAAAATCAAAGTTCAAGGCTCTTTGTGCAGCTTTTACTGCATCTGTTCCTGAGTGTAGTGAGTCATAATAATAATTGTCCCAATATACAGAATCTATTGAGAAAGCAGAAGAGCAACATTAACACCTGATCATTATGTGGTAGGAAAAAGGTGTGCGTTTTGTACAGCAGAATGTTACACTTGTTGTCCAGCAGGATGTTGTGACTTCTATTTTGTCATACACCCTGCCTTCACCATCTTCTCCCAAGAAAAGGTGACCTCCGCCCTCAAATGCTCTAAGCCCTCCGTCACATGAAGGTGGTACAGAGTGTACCCCACTGTTGTGGTAGACAAGGTAAAAAGAAGGTTCCAGTAAGCACTGTTGGCAGTGAAAAAGAACCTGTCATAATTCCTGTCAAGACTGGTATTGAAGAAGTGCACATCAATTCAAATGAACCTGCTCCCGTACAAGCACCACCAGCCTGTAAATCATAAAAAATTGTAGCAACAACTTCACCATTCTCCCAGTCCACCAAAAGCTGTCCCAGTTTAGCTGCACCACAACTACTAAGTTAGCTCTGTAAGATGCTGTTGGAAAACAAGGCAGTATTTGTGAGGCCTACACAAATAACATGACTACATTTGTCCTTCACTGGGAACCAAACACCCAATTGTAGCACCTGACTCTCAGAGGGTAGCGTTGCAGAGCAGTCTGAGGCTTACACAAGGGAGGTGGTGTGGGCTAGTAATCGCCATTACAGGTGCGCAGCAATAACACTCAATAATTGACTGACCAGTCTGTACTTTGCTTTATAAAAGTAAGAGTACATTTATTAAACACACACACTACTCAATACTATGCACCAATTTACAAATATACATAAGCTGTTGGAATTACTTTGTGACATTGCATAACAACTCCACCCCTCCCGCAGGGGGTGGGGTTTAGTACCACCACTCCCATGCCTGCACGTCATCTTGCCCCCTAATGCAGTGGGTTGACACAACTTGGAGTGAGGGCCCTGTGCACTGGCACCATCCCAGTGGCGACCCACCCCATTATCTCAACGAGCATTAAAAATAGGTACACCTGCCCTGGTGACACATAACCCTGACTGAACATCTCATATTGACCATACAGTATGCACCCTTACATCTTCAGGGCTAACAGTCTGGGTTGTTCTTCACTTAAGCGCAGCAGCAAGAATACCTGTTTAAGCAGCACTTTAGAATGACAGTACCCATCACCTTAGTTGATTATTATAATGCATTGCAATTAAAGCCCCTAAAAGGCATCACAGATGAAATCACAGGATTAAGTATATACAGCCAGACATCCTAGCAGGAATGTCTGGCAACATAACCCCACTTTGCTTATGACATCACCTTACACAGGTACTTCACATTACACAAGTGACCTTCAGTCCCTCTGAAAGAAATAACGCTAATAAACGCACAACATGTGCAATTACACCTCTTCACCTCCAGGGGTTGCCCTTCTCCAGACATCCCCAGCTCAGTCCTTCATCCCAAGGTGCACTTCTCACTCCTCTTCCAGCTGTAGAACAAAAGTTCCAGCCCAGAAAGAGTTAACATGCTGGCTGAGCCCTTGAGGGGTTATCCTTTTCAAGTCCCCCTGAGACTTAGGGAGGGACTTCCATTTTCATGCTGGGGGAGACTGCGCTTCTCCAGCAGCTCCCCTGCACCTTTGCATACCCACAGAGGTGACCCCATCTTCCTGGGGCCACCACACGCCGAAATAGCCAGGTTTCCTTTCCTTGCTGGCTTCTGTAGGCCTGGCAAGGCATTATGGGGCGCTTCTGCCCTCGCCATGCATATTATAGCAGCGGCTCTCCCGCTGCTCCGGGGAGAGCTGCGCTGCCCCCGGCGGCCTCCTGCCGCATCTCGCCGGCTTCGGTGGGGGCCCGGTCCCACCCGGACCCCCAGGTGAGTCAATCTGTGGCTCAGGGATCCCACCCCCAGCTGCTCCGCTGGCAGGTGGGGGCCCAGTCCCACCCGGGCCCCTGCCGCTCCTCTTCTGTTTATGGGGTCCCGGTCCCACCCGGGACCCCGACATGCCTCCGTGTTGGTGGGCAGCCCGGGAGCCCACCCCCGGCTGCCCCCGCCGGCTCCCCTCTGGCCAGCACCCTCGCGTGCTGCCGGGGAGCCGGCACCTACATTCCGGTCTGCCCACCAGTGCCGGCAGACGCGAGGCAGCCTCCAGCGCTGCAGTACTCTGGGGGAGTGCGACGGCACTCCCCCGCCTTCCCGCAGCTGCGGGGGAGTGCGACGGCACTCCCCACCTCTCCTGCACTTCGGGGCCTGGGGAAGGGCCCCCGGGCCCCCACTGGCATGTCTGGTCGCGCTCCCCAACTTGTCTTCTCCGGGTCGGGGTGCGACGGCGCTCCCCTCCCCAACGTCACTGGGGGCAGGGTCGGCTCCTGGCCCCTACCTGGGCATGTTCACGGGGAGCGCGACGGTGCTCTCCGACTTTCCTTTCTCGGGGGCGCGACGGCGCTCCCCCTCCTCCTCCTTCACCGGGGAATTTCACGAGGAGCGCGACGGCGCTCCCTGACTTTACTTCCTCGGGGGGCGCGGCGGCGCTCCCCCTCCTCCAGTTTTTCTCAGGGGCCAGGGTGGGCTCCTGGCACCCCCTTTTTTGTGGCAGTTCCACGGGGAGCACGACGGTGCTCCCCGGCTTACCTTCTGGTGGGGGCAGCCCCCGGGACCTGACCCACCCCGGGGGCTCATCTTGGACCGGCGGCGGAGCCCCACGCGCTTCGTCATCGGTCCTGGCAGAGGTGAAAGGTCGCCTACCTTCTGGGGGCGTATCTCGGCCCCCATGCACCCGATCGGCTCCATTCTGGCCTCTTCTTGCTCCTGGTGGCGCTCCCCAGCCACTGGGAGCACTTTCCTTGCCCTCCGGGTCTCCAGGAGGGTGCAGTCAGCAGGGAGCTGTCTTCACTGGCTCCCTGCGCCAGCCTTTCGCCTGGCTCTCCTCCTGGGCCTCTCTTCTCCCTGCCCAGAGGCCCCTGCTTCTGCGCACTGGTCCTGGTCTCCTTTCCTTGTGCTGTTCAGGAACCTGGAACAGTCAGGGGGTTGCTCCTTCCAACTGCCCATTGCGCCAGGCTCCAGCACCTTCTGCCTCAGCAGACCACACCCCAGAGAGAGCTCCTCTTCCTGTGCAAGTTCTTTTAAGAAGTTGGGGAGAGGGCTGGCAGGAAGTCTCTGCTTGCCCTATCACACAGCGACACATCACTTCTCTGCCCCTGCTCCCTCCTTCCTGCCCAGGCCTCTGGGTTTGTTCAAAATGGCGTCGTCCAGGGTCTCCTGCCACATGGTCTCTGAGAGCCCCTTCCCCCAGGGCTGCCTTTGTCCTGGTGCAGCTTGGTGTCTGGCACCCAGTGACAGCTGCTGATGGATTAGCCTGTAGCTCCACCCATCTTTTCTCCGTGGAGGTAAGGTCATCAATCCAGGCTGCTGGGGTCAGCCCCCAGCCAGGCTCTGGTTATGAGCTGACTCAGAGAAATATAACATGTCTGGATTACCCAAAAGCAGTACAAATATGACTTCTTCTCACACCCGTTACAGTGGACCTTAGTGCGTGTCTGGAATTTGTAGGCCTTAGGAAAGTGACACTAGTCCATGGGCTCGACTTCCCCATAGGGGAATAATGAAGTGAAAAACACAGTAAAACACACTGACTTTCCCTGGCATGTTTCTTCCCAGTGTATAAAGCCTATTCCAGGTCACCACCCAATTCTGCATAAGTCCTGCCACACCAATCTATCTGCACCTGCTCCTTGGCTGCGCACGCCAGGAATCTCCCCTGCGCAGCCCCTACACGTGTGCAAATGCATGTACACATGTGTCTGCATGTAACCAGCCCCGTGCCCCTTACTCCAGCTGCTGCGCAGCGGCCTAGTCAAGCTAGGGGACACCAGTAAAATCCACATGCAGTCGCTTTCACCATGAGTTCACTGGGGGTGAGTCCCAACTTATGAGGCTCTCCCCAGTAAAAGCTCAACAAATAGGTGCTCAAAAAATGAAAAATCCGGGTGGGCCAGAGTGTCAGAACCACCTTCTAACACACGCCGCGCCCAGCTGATTCCTACAGGGAAGAAATATCCACTCTACATGGGTATTCTTCCCGTAGTCAGTGATAACTAGTTATAAGGGGTTCTGACCAGACCCCCTTACTCACCAGTTATCCCCTCAGACCACCTACTCCTCATATCCATGAGATCTCCACCCATGACAGGAATCCCAGACTACCCTAAGAACCCTCCGGGCTCTAGGTTAGATACCTCTAAGTCACTCATGGTCTACATGGACTCAGCCTCACTAGGCCCACCTTTGCCCTTGGGCATGCAACACTATGCCTGCCACTTCTCTGGACAAGGGTACAGTGCCTCAGCACCGATGCGGTCTTCTGGGATAGGTCTACATCCGATCCCCGGGGTCATTAGCTGGTCTCCCTTCTGGAGTTTGTTCCAACCAGTACTATCTCTCTGTTTGGTCCTTGCACCCCAAGGATGCAACCTCTCTGGACCCTCACCCTCAGCCTGCCGCTGGGGTCATTCTGCTGCCACCACCCTTTCAGGATGACTGTCTTCCCTAAAGAAAGCATGGCCACTCGTGCTTTCCCCACACAGAAAAGCACCTTTGGCCACTGGCCTGGCTCCCTGATAGGACCTCAGACCGGCCTCACTACTGCACTGGCAGTGCCAGGGAGGAACACTGAGGGTGCCTCGTCAGACATCCTACAGCTCATTCCCCCGTCAGTAACTCCACACGGAAACTACCCCGGGAACCTAGGCCCCTTCCTTGTTCTCCGCTGCGAGAACAGGGCCTATGCACCCTTCCCTCCGAGAGGCGCACTCTCCTCCCGGAGTACCCTTAGAGAGCCTGTGAGCCCCGAGTTAGCTACACCCAGGCCCACCTCTCATGGCTCTCCCCGGTCTCCCTGGAGTGCCTTGGGAGACCATCCAGGAACCCACATGATCCCTGGATGGCCTGCACCACCCCTTCTGAAGAGCAGGGTCCCTTCACTTAAGATAGGCCCCACCTGCCTTCAGGGTAGTACTACCACACTCAGCCAGGGACCCTAAAGATCCCGGCTAGGCCTGCACCCCCTTGTTGGGAAACACAGGGTCCCTTCACTTAAGATGGGCCCCACCTGTGTTCAGGGCGGTACTACCTCCATCAGCCAGGGACCCTAAAGATCCCAGCTAGGCCTGCACCACCCCTTTGGGAAACACCGGGTCCCTTCACTTAAGATGGGCCCCACCTGTGTTCATGGTGGTACTACCTTGCAGAAGTCCACCTCCTGCATCGAGCTAGGGGAACACCCCTATGCTCCTGGTCCTGGGGTCCAAGCCCCAAAGGACCTACCTGACTGGTCACTGGCTAGGCATCGCCCCAGCCCCCACTTCAGGTTCACAACACCAGCTCCAGAATTACATCCTGTTGCTTCCTTGGGTAACCACTTACCCGACCCTGACACCTCAGGGTCCCCCACTAACCCTTCACCTGGAATCTAGGGAGTACATCACCCCCACTCAGATCTCCACTGGGTCAGTTGGGGCTACCACTACACACCCTCACTCGAGAACTACCCTCCTTTGGGGCCATCCACTACCATGGGCCACCCCTGGGTTGCTCACCTCCCCGCCAGTTAACCTGGGGGCCTGCCAGACACACAACTCTACCACACCCTCCTCCCACCGTGGGAAAAGTTTCTTGGGGTCCCCACCATGGGAACCCCTGGGGTGTTACTACCCGGGGTACAGAAACCTCCTGCCCCACCCTTCCAGTGGTTTTGGCCTGCGCCAATGGCAAGAAAACTTTCAGCGGGGAAGGATATCAGGGGCCCCTTCTGTGGACACCCTCCCTGACCTTAAAAAGCACGGGAATCTCCCAGGACCCCCTACCTCTCCTGTCCCCCATAAAGGTCAATCCACCCCTACACCCCCATCTGCGATGTAGGTATCAGTTGCTGTCCCTATCTCTTGAGGAGACACCCTGCTCATGCAGGTGTAGTGCATGTAGTGTTAGGGTTCAAAGGTGTACAATATGGCTTAGAACATTTGTATGCAACCATTTCCTGGAAAGCCACATCCCGCTAGCACATGATAATCAACTTAACTCAGTCATATCAATATAGTTTCCATTTAAACCATAATATCTTCAAATGACATATATGTGCGCGGGGCTTTCTTTTCCCATACTTATAGTTCACATAACCAAAACTTTGAACCCTTCTCAGAGCCTTGCGCTCTTCCATTTGCTCATTACTGCATAGGTAATGTGTGGCAAAACTGGACTTATCAAATGCAATAAATGCGCACCAGAATGGGATACTATGTTTCCCGCCGCTAGACACCAATGTTGGAAAACGAGGCAGTATTTGTGAGCCCTGTACAAATAACATGACTACATTTGTCCTGCTCTGGGAACCAAACACCCAATTGTAGCGCCTGACTCTCATAGGGTAGCGTTGCAGAGCAGTCTGAGGCTTACTCAAGGGAGGTGGTGTGGGCTAGTAATCGCCATTACAGGTGCGCAGCAATAACACTCAATAATTGACTGTCCAGTCTGTACTTTGCTTTATAAAAGTAAGAGTACATTTATTAAACACACACACTACTCAATACTATGCACCAATTTACAGATATACATAAGCTGTTGGAATTACTTTGTGACATTGCATAACATCTCCACCCCTCCCGCAGAGGGGTGGGTCTAGTACCACCACTCCCATGCCTGCACGTCATCTTGCCCCCTAATGCAGTGGGTTGACACAACTTGGAGCGAGGGCCCTGCGCACTGGCACCATCCCAGTGGCGACCCACCCCATTATCTCAACAAGCATTAAAAATAGGTACACCTGCCCTGGTGACACATAACCCTGACTGAGCATCTCATATTGACCATACAGTATGCACCCTTACATCTTGAGGGCTAACAGTCTGGGTTGTTCTTCTTTAAGCGCAGCAGCAAGAATACCTGTTTAAGCAGCACTTTAGAATGACAGTACTCATCACCTTAGTTGAAAATTATAATGCATTGCAATTAAAGCCCCTAAAAGGCATCACAGATGAAATCACAGGATTAAGTATACACAGCCAGACACCCTAGCAGGAATGTCTGGCAACATAACCCCACTTTGCTTATGACATCACCTTACACAGGTACTTCACATTACACAAGTGACCTCAGTCCCTCTGAAAAGAATAACGTTAATAAATGCACAACAAATGCAATTACACCTCTTCACCTCCAGGAGTTGCCCTTCTCCAGACATCCCCAGCTCAGTCCTTCATCCCATGGTGCACTTTTCATTCCTCTTCCAGCTGTAGAACAAAAGTTCCAACCCAAGAAGAGTTAACATGCTGGCTGAGCCCTTGAGGGGTTATCCTTTTCAAGTCCCCCTGAGACTCAGGGAGGGACCTCCATTTTCATGCTGGAGGAGACTGCGCTTTTCCAGCAGCTCCCCCTGCACCTTTGCACACCCACAGAGGTGGCCCCATCTTCCTGGGGCCACCACACGCCGAAATAGCCAGATTTCCTTGCCGGCTTCTGTAGGCCTGGCAAGGCATTATGGGGCGCTTCTGCCCTCGCCGTGCATATTATAGCAGTGGCTCTCCCGCTGCTCTGGGAGAGCTACGCTGCCCCCGGCAGCCTCCTGACGCGTCTCCCGGATTCGGTGGGGGGCCCAGTCCCACCTGGACCCCCAGGTGAGTCACTCTGCGGCTTGGGGAGCCCACCCCCGGCCGCTCCACTGGGAGGTGGGGGCCCGGTCCCAACCCGGGCCCCTGCCGCTCCTCTTCTGTTTTTGGGGTCCCAGTCCCACCCGGGACCCACACATGCCTGCACGTTGGAGGGCAGCCCGGGGAGCCCACCCCCAGCTGCCCCCGCCGGCTCCCCCTCTGGCCAGCACCCTCTGGTGCTGCCGGGGAGCCGGCACTTCCATTCCGGGCTGCCCGCCAGCGCGGGCAGATGCGAGGCAGCCTCCAGTGCTGCAGGTCTCCGGGGGAGTGCAATGGCACTCCCCGCCTTCCCGTAGCCGCGGGGAGTGCGATGGCACTCCCCCACCTCTCCTGCACTTTGGGGCCCAGGGATGAGGTTCCGGGCCCCCACTGGCATGTCTTCACAGGGGGCGTGACGGCGCTCCCCTACTTGTCATCTCCGGGGGTCGCAATGGCGCTCCCCTCCCCCAATGTCACCAGGGGCCAGGGTGGGCTCCTGGCCCCCACCTGGGCATGTTCATGGGGAGCATGACGGCGCTCCCGACATTACTTCCTCTGGGGGGCGCGATGGCGCTCCCCTCCTCCTCCCTCACCGGGAAATTCATGGGGAGCGCGACGGCACTCCCGACTTTACTTCCTCGGGGGCGCAACGGTGCTCCTCCTCCTCCACTTTTCCTCGGGGGCCAGGGTGGGCTCCTGGCACCCCCTTTTTGTGGCAGTTTCACGGGGAGCACGACGGTGCTCCCCGTCTTATCTTCTGGTGGGGGCAGCCCCGGGACCTGACCCACCCCGGGGGCTCATCTTGGACCAGCGGCGGAGCCCCACGCGCTTCGTCGTTGGTCCTGGCAGAGGGCAAAGGTCGCCTACCTTCTGGGGGCGTATCTCGGCCCCCAGGCACCTGATCGGCTCCATTCTGGCCTCTTCTTGCTCCTGGTGGCGCTCCACAGCCACTGGGAAAAGGAAGAAAAAAAAGCAGAAGAGGGTAGGGTAGAAACACTGACCTTTCTAGGGTGCTGAGGGGGTGTCAGAGGGAGTCGGAACGTAAAGAAACATTTTTAATGTTTCGGCGGGATTTGCGTAGGGACCAGAAATGACGGCGAAAAAAGAAAACGAAGCGCGGTGTTGAGTACTTCGTTTAATTAAGCCACCAGGTGGGTAGTTCCCGGGAGCAATGTTTAGTTATCATGCGGGTTTGCTTCTGTCATGGGGACCGCCACTTCCTTGGAGCAAATATAATGATATGTTGGGAGGGGGTACGCGTCTTCCCTCCCCCTCCGCTCCAAGGAGCAGCACGTGTTTAGAGGTATATGTAAATTTTAAGTGTGGAGGGGTGAAGCTTCCCACACTGTCCCGGGGGACACTACTTCTTTGGGCATTTATGAATTAAAATGCGGGGACTGTTACGGACTGCCAGCCCCGGGGAGTAGGATGTCGTGGGCTTTAAATTGGATGGAGGAGCATTGTCCAATTTCCTTGAGGAGCTTTCCGTGGCCCTGGGTATCACCATCTCCGAGGGCCGGTTTCAACAATGACCCGTGGTGCTTTACCCATGGACATTGTGGTTTGCTATGGCAAGGCGGGATCTATGCAGAGTTCCGGCTCTGTGATAGCAAACTTTTGCTTTGCTTGATGGAAGCGAGAGGAGGAAATTTGGTCTCAGTTTTATGAAGCGAAGCAGATTTGCTTTTGGGCAAGGGAGCTTGCATGGAGCAGCTGGCTTTGTTGAAAAGGAATGCCGGCTGCCGCAGGAGGCGGGGAGGTGGCAGGGAGTACAGGGAATTGGGGCTCATTGCCCGCTTCCGAAGCATTTTGGCGAGGCTCCGGGGCATGCGGTTCCCTGGGCCTAAAATGGTCCGGGTGAGGTGGTGTAACGAAACTTGAGGGGGCCCTCCTGCAAGGTACGTGGAGGGGCTCTCTCCTGATTAAATCAAGAGCTCTCTGGTCGGAGCACTGTGCTGAGGGAGCTCTCCGGCCGGGGCACTGTGCTGAGGGGGCCCCTGGAGCCTGGGGGCCCCCACAGTGCAGGGGCCTGTGTAACTGCGTTATAGAGTGGCTCTAAAAAGAGCCCTTTTGTTAATTGTGAGTTTGTTGTAAGTGCGCATGCACAGCTTCAGGTTGTTGAGAAAAACTGTTTCCCTGGTCTGTGAAGTGTACTCCATCACTCATGTACATGCCATCCATATTAAAACGTATGTTGTTGTTGTAGATGGACCCCATTCTATGATCTCTAAGGTATGCAGACACAGCTTTATTTACATTCTTCCTAGCTTTCTCAATCTGAGGGCAGAATTGATTTGACCATTTCCACTTCTGTCTTTGGCATATATTGGAGTATACAAAGACAGTTTGAGGTAAAAGCAACATTAATTGTCCAAAGGTAACCTTCATGAGCATTTCCAGACCTACCCCAGTCAATGTGCCTAGGTCATTGCCACCACAGTGCACAATCATGAGGTCAAGGGGTTGGAGATGCAAAGACGTTTTAACCAAAGGCAACAATTAGTGCCACTTTAATACTCTCTGGGAAAACCATTTAATGTCCACATTTTGTAAACCTAGGTCTTTGTCAATACGTCTGTGTTCAGCATACCTTTTGCACCAGAAAACATAGCTGTGTCCTACGATCCATACTAGCATTTTGAAGGTATGGCTGGAAGGAATCAAAAGATGTCTGTAGCTCTTGTAGTCCGTTGGTAGAATGAGAGACATGTTGAAAGGTGGAGAAGAAGCTTTTTTTTGGAGAAAACGACAACTGATTGGGTGGTGAAGAACATTGTGTAGTCAAACTAGGGTACATGTTAGTTTGGTGAGAAAGTATGTTTCTGATTGGTTAATAAAAAATGTTTGAAAAGTATACTATATAGGATACGATCAGACGTGCGGAGTGCAACCACACCTGCTACTTGCATTTGGAAGGTACTGTTCTGAACTTAAAAAAATGGTAAACTTGTGAGCTGCACGTGCTGTTGAATGTTCCCGAAACTGTTAGGATGAAGTATGGTGAACTTATGACCTGCACGTGGCGTTAAATATTCCACAAACTGTTAGGATGAAGTATGGTGAACTTTTGACCTGCACGTGGCATTGAATGTTGCAGAAACTGTTGGAATGAAAGTTGGTGAACTTGTGACCTGCAGTCTTCCATTGAATGTTGCAGAAACGGTTGGTATGGAAATTGGCGAAAAGGTGATTGGTGGAGCAGTAGAAATAACTGTGGTATTAAAATATGAAATGCAAAATTAATTACAACTAGTAAGCTATTAAAGTTAATTTTTCAAAATAAGTAGTATGTGTAGAAGAAGTGTGTTCTTTAAAATTTGCAGTAGTATTATTAGAAATAGGCTTCTAAATTGTTTTAAGGGTTTGGGGCTGTATGGCGATGCGGCAGTGTGGGGAGTGTCCAATCCACAAAATAAGAGAACCAGTTGGGGGCGTTTTAGAAGAAAGTTAGAGAGTGTTAATATGAGTAACCAATAGGAATGTGTTTTGCAATTTGAAATAATTATGGACATGTATTTATGTGCGAAAAGAGAAGGAAATTTTGACATTATTTGTTCTATTTTTGACGAGAGTCTAGGATTACATTTATTGTCTGAGTAAGAAAATATTGCATGCGTTTGTGAAATTCGAAATCTGCATACCAACTACAGAGGTGAGTTACAAATTAATAAGGTGTGTTATATATTGTGTAGTAGTGGTTGAGTGTTTGAGACGATATTTGTAAGTGTGAAAAATTTTTGGGGGGTAAATAACATAGGGGCAAATTATCAAGGGCTCATCGCCACTTTAGCGGCACTTTTTTGACGCTAAAGTGGCGATATTTTATCGCCCTATTAGCAAGCTGTCGCTAACAGGCGTTAGCGACAGCTTTCCGGCGATCGCACCCGTTTTTCTATCGCCTTGCATGCCAGCGATATTTATCGCTAATGATATGCAAGGTAGGTGTTCCGTCTCTAAATCCAGCAAAAACTCCCGCTAACCGCACTTCGCCCTATTAGCAAGGATAGGCCGGACCCGTGAAGCGATAAAAAAAGTTGCGCTAAGGCCCGTTAGCTGCAGGTACTTAAGACCAGAAAATAGCTGGTCTTAAAAATGGGAATAAGTCTTGGGCCCACATCCATGCATGTTTTTGGTGCTGGACAGCGCTGCAAGCAATGTTGCAGCACTGCCCTGCGACAAAAATACAGTGCAGGAATGTGCACCATCAATAAGATAGTGCGCATTCCTCGGTCCCAGTCATGAAAAGTGTTGCTGCGCTGCGACAAGACAGCGTTGCAACACTTCTCATTATGCCCTCCTTGCAACAGCATGGATGCACTGTACTCACTGTACAGCGCTCCATGACGCAAGTAATGACAGATATGTCAGGAATCCTGACGTATCTGTCTGTGCTAAAGTCATGCATTGCTGCAGTCGTGTCACAACCATGACGCAACTCCAGCAATGCATGGGGCCAGCCTATCCCTGTGGCACTGCCTCACCCTCACTGACACAGTGCTGTTCATGAGGGGTGCCCGAATGTCAGCGCAGTAGGAGATACATTGGTGGTGGTTGGGCGCTGCGGTGTCATCGTATGGAAGCATTGGTGGAGTGTTGGTGCGGAGGGAGTTGGCGAGATGTTCTTCGGTGGCCTTGATCCAGCTGCGACGGGGTGCGATGATGGCAGTGGCGTCCGGTGGGCAAGGTGAAGATGTGATGTTACCAATGATGGTCGGTCCAGGAAAGTCCAGTGTTGTGGCTACACTTGAAGTTCACGCTGGCGGAGGTGACGTGCTCGACCATGTGTCCTGCTATGTGGCTTGTTGCAGTGACTTGCTGCTTGCGTCTGATGTGGGGGACCTTCCCCATGAGGGGGTGGTGTCCTGGTCACTGGGGTTCTCCAGGTGGAACTTGAGGTCACCGAGTAGGATGTCATTGGTGGATTGGAGATCCTGGGGTGCAATGAGGTCTAAAATGGTATTGGAGAATGGGGGCCATGGCCCGCGTGGCCTGCACATGAGGGTGCCGCAGAGGATGCACCTGTGCCTGGTCCAGATCTTGGAGTTGACGTGGTCCATGGTCAAGCTTGGGTCATTAGAGTGCATGGTCAGTTGGAGTGTGCTTCTGTAGGTGATGGCAATGCCTCCTTCCTGACGGTTGGGGTGCTCCTTGCGAGTGATACTGCAGCCATCAGAGATGGTGATGGCGATGTCCGGTCCGGAGCAGAGGTTGGTCCTGCCAGGCGAGGTGGTGTCCAGGGTTGATGGCGAGGAGGCTGCTGGCGTCGTATCGGTGGAGTGTCCAAGAGGAATGCTCCTTGGTGCTGAGCGTGTTCTAGGGGCAGACGGAAGCAAACGGCATAGCCTATGGGCTGCCTTTGGCAGGGGGCGACCATTACAACGCAGGCAGTACATCGTTAGCAACGCAAATCTGACAACGCAGGTGCCTTAACATCGCATTTGAATACAACGCATTATGAGGTCAGTAATGGGGTAATTTCAACTTTTCAGGTATGCATGGGTATTGGATGTAGAATATGAAAAATGGGTTGTTTTTTGGGGTAAAATATGAAAAATGGGCTGTTTTTTGGGGTAAAATATGAAAAATGGGGTGTTTTTTGCGGTAAATTTTTGAATTTTTGTGTGTATTTTTTGAGGTCAAATTTCTAAATCCTGGGTGTGTTTTGTGCCAAAATAAAGAGAAGTTTGGGGGTCCTTTTGTCTCAAATGGGATCTTTTGGGTGTCTTTTCAGGGTTCGGAAATGAATTCCAGGGTTCACGGTTGGGTCTGTAGTGCAAAGGTTATTCTTGGGTCGCACTCACTGTAGTGGGAACAGTGACCGTCATGTCTCAGCCAATCAACACCTACTCTGCTGTTGCAATGTGCCTAGTATTAGTATGTATTAGAATGGAATGCGATGTCATGGCATGCATCGCAACTACGTATGTGCCTTTGGCACATGAGTGGTACGCCCGTTGTGCATGGGAGCACAGCGGCTGCCATTGAGAAGTGCGGAGGGGGGTGTCTGGACAGCTGTGAGGTGGTAAACCCCGTAATGAACACTGGATGGTGCGTGGCCGCGGGGATGTGTGTGTGAGCGTGTGTAGTTAAGAATTTATTGAGGGAAGTCTCACTTCTAAGCCATGTCCCGTGTCTACGTAGCTCCTGCTCTCCTGCGTCTGCTTCCAGGAAAAGGAAGTAGGCAGCCAGGCTCCCTCGCATGAGTCATTCACAACACTGCGATGCAGCGGTGGCATTGTAATTTGGCAACAGGACAAGTCATACAGCCAGGGGCCGGAGGGATGGACATGTTCTCCATGCAGGCTGCAATGCAGCCTGCATTGCGAACAGAGAAGTGCGCATGTCTGCATTGGGGGCCTGAGTGGGTCGACCAAACAGTCATTGCGCACTTGAGTGTGCATGCCAATCCACACATTCCCTGCTCCGTGTTTGGAGCAGTCCTACTCAGCCGCCCAACCCCTGAGGATACATAGCATGATTACATCCATCATTTATCCCTTGTTTGTCCCTTTTTAACTGCTTCATTGGCTTCTCTAAGCCCTCACTACACACTTCCCACCGCTGCTGCCCCTGCGGCCCCGCGCCCCTGTCCTCGCACATTCCCGCCTCCCAGCTTATTGTTCCTCCGCCCTCCCCTACTTAATGGCGGACGCTGCGCAATTGCGCAGCGGACAGGCGCTGCTGGCGTGCAGAAGGCGCATTTAAGACAAGCCCGTCTGCGCACGTCTGCAACCCAACCGCGACCTGCGCCAGGAAGCCTGGATCACGGGCCACCCACTGCTACGGCACAGCCACCCTCCACGCACTCAAACCCGGAAAAGTCAGAGACTGACAACAGGCCTTGGCAAACACGACCCACGGCCAGTTCTCTTGCCTCCACTGCCGCCGGAGCTTAACCACCACCCCAGACTCCAACACAGCCGACACCAGCACCGGCTACACCCTAGGATGCATCCCCCTCAACGGGCGCTCCGTTGCACATACAGGCCGTGGAAATCTGGAACCTACTCGACTCTCTCTCGCCCGACATCGCCTTCTTCACGGAGACCTGGACCAACGCCTCCTCCGCCCCGACATCAAGACCACCATCCCGGACGGATACAAGATCCAGAGGAAGGACCGCTCCAACCACCTGGGAGGGTGCCTCACCATTGCACACAAGAGCACCCTTCGCCTCACCACCCCCAGACACCTGCACTTCCAGATCCAAACCAGCCACAACTCCACACTCCGAGGAACCCTCGTCTACAGACAGCCCGGGCCCCGGACACACCAGCCAGCCCACCATCTCCACCTGGACGCCAGTCGCAGCCAAAGACACAGCCTCAACCATGAAAGGCATGCACTCGTGGGCCCCCACCAACCCATGCCCTCCCACATCTACCACAGAGCCGCGGCCACCATCACACACGAACTGCAATGCACCATCAACACCACCTTCAAGACAGTCACCTTCCCAGATGACTGAAAGCGTGCAGAAGTCTGGCCCCTTCTCAAGAAGACCACAGCTGACCCCACTGACCTCAAGAACTACCGGCCCATCTCGCTCCTCCCCTTTGCAGCCAAAGTTGCAAAGTTATAGAGTAAACAGTCAACAGGGAAGTGACACGATTCATTGATGACAACGCCATCCTCGACCCGTACTCAATCCGTATTGCAAACCAACCACAGCAACGAGGCCGTCCTACTGGCCGCCACAGATGACATCCGCACACTCCTGGACCAAGGCCACTCCGCAGCCCTCATCATACTTGTCCTTTCAGCGGCCTTCAACACTGTCTCTCAGCACACACTAGTCGCAAGACAACACGACGCTGGCATACAAGGAACAGGCCTCGACTGGATCCGATCATTCCTCCCCGGAATAAGCCAAAGGATCAGACTGCAACCTTCCTCTCCATTCCCACATAAATCACCTGCGGAGTCCCAGAGGGTTCATCTCCGAGCCCGACCGTCTTCAACATCTACATGGCACCCTCGACGCCAACGTACAACAACACGACCTCAACATCATTTCCTACACTGATGACACACAGCTCATCCTCCCCCTCACCAAAAAGACCACCACCACCAGACTCAACTTCCAGAACGGTATGCAGGACGTCGCAGTCTGGATTACCAACAGCTGCCTGGAGCTCAACGCTGGGAAGACAGGAGTCCTTGTCCTTCGAACCACACCTTCAGCATGGGGCAACACCTGTTGGCCTTCACCTCGGAAGCCCACCTACCCCTCGCACCATGCCAGAAACCTCGACATCGTACTCGACCCATCCCTCACCATGAACACACACATCTATGCCGTCACCTCCAGCTGCTTCAACACCCTCCGCATCCTCCGCAAGACCTTCAAATGGATACCCCCAGAGTCAAGGAAGACAGTCACCCATGCACTCATCACCAGCAGACTGGACATTGGAAACACACTCTACGCCGCCATTTACAAGTCCATACTCCGCAAACTACCGACATTATGGTACAACGCCGCCAGACTCGTCCTCGGCATCCCCCGGCACTAACACATCAGCCGACACCTACGTAGACTCCAGTGTCTCCCCGTGGTGATAAGAGTCACCTTCTAAATCATCACTCACACCTCCGAATGTCTACACTACAACGTAACCAAATACCTCAACAACAGAATCAACTTCCACGTACACAAATGAGACATCCGATCTTCCAACCTCGCACTGTCTGAAATGCAGTGCATCCACAGAGCCAGAGAAGGGGGAGATCCTTCTCCCACATTGCATCCAATACCTGGAACGAGCTACCGGCAGACATCAGAGGTGCCCCTCCCTGAACACCTTCAGGAAGACCCTCAATATCTGGCTCTTCAGCTTACAGATCTGCCGACCCCCACCCCTCAGTGCCTTGCAACCCTCACGGGTGTGTGGCGTGCTTACAATTCCCCTGAGTGATTGATTGAGTTATCATCATGTGATGATTGTTCCTCTTCTGCACTGCTTGAGGTGGTGGGGCAACGCTCTTCCAACATAGCGGTAGACCTGCCACTAGGCGTGCGTCATCACCATGTGATAGGTATGAGCGACTCCCCCGGCCCTCCTGCGCTACATGTCCCACCTTCTCCTTACCTGGATATTGACCCCGTGGCGCAATCCACTGCACTCTCTCCACATCTGTGACTCAGCCAGCAGGAGCCTGAGACAGGTGTGCTTTCACTGGGCTGGGTACAGCAGTCACTGCGTAGTCAGCTGGTCGACCGCCTGATGCAGTTGATGCAGCAGGGCTCCCTTAGGCGTGTAGTTGCAGCGCTCAGTCCACACAAGTTCGGTGTCACACAGGGGCCTCACCCTCCAGGGCGTCCGGCCAGCCCAACATCATCCGTCCTGTGATGCAGGAAGATGGCACCCACCGTTGGTAATCCCCACTGTGCACCACGGTGTAGTGGTGGATCATAGTATGCAAAGCGGACATCACTATGTTGGTGCGCAGGATCACCTCTACCATTGACTGTACCAAGGTGCGCAAGGTGGGCTTCTCACACAGGTCAGCAACGTGTCTCCATGCGACCTGCCAGACTTCACCACCAGGTACGGGTGATCGTCGCACATCAATGTCTCTGACCACAGCTCATCGACTCCACATCTACTCCACATACCACTCCAGGCCACAGACGCAGGTCCAGCGAGGGATCCAGGAACCAGACGCAGCTCCAGCGAGGGATCCAGGAACCAGATGCAGCTCCAGCGAGGGATCCAGGAACCAGACGCAGCTCCAGCGAGGGATCCAGGAACCAGACGCAGCTGCAGCGAGGGATCCAGGAACCAGACGCAGGTCCAGTGAGGGATCCAGGAACCAGATGCAGCTCCAGCGAGGGATGCAGGAACCAGACGCAGCTCCAGCGAAGGATCCAGGAACCAGACGCAGCTCCAGTGAAGGATCCAGGAACCAGACGCAAGTCCAGCGAGGGATGCAGGAAACAGACGAAGGTCCAGCGAGGGATGTGTGCTTTTTCACATTTGTAAAAGAATATGCATAGAGTGTGAGTAGTTGCTGAACAAGTACCCATATATATTTAGGAGTTTTACAGGAAGAAGTGTAGTTTGTCATGTTTAAAGGAGTATATGGTTTTGAAAGTGAGGTACAGGGTTAATTTGCGTTCGAAAATGAATTCGGGAAATATAAAGAAATTGTAGTATGTTTGCATGTTGTTACTTGTCGAAAAACAGTGGGGGTGTTAGAAAAGGCATGTTTTATTAACTTGAGGGAAATAAAAAAAAAAAAGAAATGTTGCGTGTAGACGTTGTGCTCGGACTTTTCACACTGGTGAACTATATTTGTCTATAAGTGTAGGCAACTATGACAGTCCCTGGCCGTGCAGATTGTGCAGCTATTAGAAGGCCAGTAGATCGAGAGATTAAGAATGATACGTCACTTTCTATATGTATTTTTACACGTGTTATGCATTGGAAGATTAGATAACTATATAACAGTGGTATACATCTATTTGTATGTTTTTTTAAAGTATGTGCTATTAGGAAAAGACACAGCTCCATAAACGCATGCTTTCATTGATATGGTGACACTGTCAACTGTGATATGAAAAGTGTTTGTGCTTTGCATTTGGAAAGAGTAAAGACTGTTAGAAGTTGCTGAGTAGTGAAGAATGAAAAGACAGATGAGGTGAAATACATGGTGGTAAAGGGATTAGTGATTATGGTACTTCGTATGAGTGTTTGGGAAGGTATTGTCCGTGGTATGTTGGACTCTACTACCCCCCTCCCTGCCCTTCCCCCGCCCCACCCCACCGCCCCCACAGCACTCCCTCGGCGAGCCGCTACTAGTACAGGGATGATTACATCGGTAATGTAGAAGAAATTGCCTTCTGCAGAATGAAGCTTGTGGGAAAATAGTGGGGAGGGCTTTAACACAGACATGCTTTAGTAACTTCAGTGAGATGAAAAAAATGAAATGTTGTTTGCACACTTCGTGCATTGGTTTGTGGACATCTCTAAAGCACATGTGAATATAAGTTCAGGTATTGTCAAGCTTCCTGCTCGTGCTGAAGCTGCGTACATCACAGGGGCGGCAGATCGACAGACTGGGAATGATATGTCCCTTGAGGCCCCCTCCCACTCCGTCTTTCCTCTCGCTCTCTAACAGTTTGTTTCCTGTCGTTTGTGAAAGGAACATAACAGAGGCCTATGTATCCTGAGAAATAGCACTTAGACGCTGATTGGCTTGTTGGTGGCATCTTACAGCGCACAGAAAGTTGCAATCGCTTTGAGTGGTATACGAGTACAGTGTGTGATGCTGCAAAGGTTACATGGTCTTGTGTCTAAGGTACAGGGCAGTAGCGGCTCACCGAGGAATGCTGTGGGGCGGGGAAGGAGCAGGGAGGGGCTAGTAGAGTGCAACATACAACGGACAGGAGTAACGTAAGTCATTAAATAAATAAAACAATTTACCTTGCGTGCGGTGCATCACCAAATGGGCGCTGCAGCACTCGCAAGGTAAATTGTTTTATTTATTTAATTACTTACCTTACTCCTGTCCGTGGTATGTTGGACTCTACTACTCCCTCCTTGCCCTTCCCCGACCACCCCACCGCCCTGCAGCACTCCCTCCGTGAGCAGCTACTGGTACAGGGATGAATTGGGGTCCAAAATCGGCCGGGGTAATGTAGAAGAAATGGTCTTCCCAGATTGAAGCTTGTGGGAAAATAGTGGGGGGCCTTTAACACGGACATGCTTTAGTAACTTCAGTAAGATGAAAAAACTGAAATGTTGTTTGCACACTTTGTGCATTCGTTTGTGGACATTTCTAAAGCACACGTGAATATAAGTTACGGTATTGTGAAGCTTCCTGCTCGTGCTGAACCTGTGTACATCACAGGGGCGGCAGATCGAGAGACTGGGAATGACACGTCCCTTGAGGCCTCCCCCCCCTTCTTCCCTTTCTCTAATGGTTCTTGTCCCATCGTTTGTTAGAGGAAGGTAACAGAGGCCCATGTACTGTGAAAAATAGCACTTAGACCTTCATTGGCTTTTTAGTGGTATCTGTGCAGCGCAAAGAAAGGTGCAATCGGTTTCAGTGGTAGACGAGTGCAGTGTGTGATGTTGCAAGTGTTACATGGTCGTGTCTAAGGTACAGGGATGAATTGGGGTTCAAAATGAGCCGGGTAATGTACAAGAAATGGCCTTCTGCAGATTTTAGCTTGTGGGAAAATACTGGGGGGGGATTTAACATGTACATGGTTTACTAAGTTTAGTGAGATGAAAAAATGAAATGTTGTTTGCACACTTTGTGCATTGGTTTGTGCACACTTGTAAAGCACATGTGAATATAAGTTCAGGTACTGTCAAGCTTTCCTGCTCGTGCTGCAGCTGCGTACATCACAGGGGCGGCAGATCGACAGACTGGGAATGATATGTCCCTTGAGGCCCCCCTCCCACTCCGTCTTTCCTCTCGCTCTCTAACGTTTTTTTCTGTCGTTTGTGAAAGGAACATAACAGAGGCCTATGTATCCTGAGAAATAGCACTTAGACGTTGATTGGCTTGTTGGTGGCATCTTACAGTGCACAGAAAGTTGCAATCGGTTTGAGTGGTATACGAGTACAATGTGTGATGTTGCAAAGGTTACATGGTCTTGTGTCTAAGGTACAGGGCAGTAGCGGCTCGCCGAGGGAATGGTGTGGGGCGGGGAAGGAGCAGGGGGCAGTTGAGTGCGACATTCGACAGACAGGAGTGACGTAGCAAGTAATCAACAAACAATTTACCTTGCAT
>CAWUFW010024247.1:0-63561 GCA_963921515.1 Calotriton arnoldi | reverse complement strand
GATTAAACCCAGATCAGTTGACTGGGGGTGAGTGTTTGATTGGCTCAAACGTTCCGTTCATCATCCCCTTTTGTATCGCTTTGTTCGCCCTAAGTTGGCGGGGGTATGCCCAGACGTGGGTCCCTTGCTCACTTTGCCACTGGATTCAAGCAAGCCTGGCTGATGACGGCTGAAATGCCAGAAACCGGTCCTAGGATGCTTGTTTCCGGTCCAGGGAAGACATGGCTTGGCAGTTCGGGCTGGACTGTTCCCATGAGGCACAGGGTCAGACTGATTTGCATTTGGCCATGTCTGAACTGGGGTGGTGGAGTGAGCTAAAGAATGATGATGGATTAAACCCAGATCAGTTGACTGGGGGTGAGTGTTTGATTGGCTCAAACGTTCCGTCCATCATCCCCTTTTGTATCGCCATCCATACTCCCCAGCACCTTACCTGTCCCAAGCACACACACACCGGCACAGGCACACACCAGCACAGACACGAGCAGCACACAGACACACACGCCACAAACAAGACGCACACGCACGCACAGTCAGGGGACTGAAACCACACTCACAGGGGATGGGGCCCAGGCACACACACACGCATCCACGAGCACTGCGCAGTCCTCAGTTGCCTCTCCCTCCAAAGCCCCCTCCCTTGCCTCACCTGCAACCCCAAAGACACAGCGGCTCTTCCTCAGTGACCTCGGCCTCTTCCCCTCCGATCCAGCTGATACAGCATTCAGGGGGAAGAGGAAGCCCACCCACATGGAGCGGAGTGCCCCTCGCCCCCGGACACCCTCCCCCAGGCGCAGACCGACTGACGCCCCCACCCGCAAGTCCCCCGGACCCGGAAGAGCAAGACCCCGCCGCCGCCCTGCAGCTCAGGCACCAAGTCTCCTTCCTCCATCCCTCAGGCCCCCACTCCACAGGTGCCCCCACCACACCCTTCCCCAGGTTCCCCCACCCACAGATACACCATCCCCAAAAGGATCAGGCCTTCTCCCCCTGCCACTTGCTCTTCCGACCCCACACCCCTGCTGCGCTTGTCTGTGCCACTGGTGTGGTGAGGGTGTCCTCCCCCCTGTCCTGCCCACCTTACCTGATCCCCATTCTCCTCCCCTGGAGGTAGGCACTGCAGTGGAGGCCACTACCACCCTGTCTGACTTGGGCACTGCAGTGGCGAACCTGTCCACTCCATCTGCACGGTCCACTGCAGTCGTGCCGGCGCCCACACCATCTGAGTCATGCCCCCAGTTGTGCCGGCACACACCATGTCAGACACCTCCACTGCAGTTGTCAGTGGCTCTCCAGCACCCACCACCCCTTCCCTGCCTCCTTCTGGTGAGCCCTGATCCTGTCCCTGCGGTGCCTGGCCTGCCCCCGTATGCCCCTCCGAGGGGATTGTCCCTGGTTTTCATCAGTGCAGGCATGCGTAGGGTGACATCTGCCACTGTCACCCTGTTTTGACTTTCATGATGGACTGGCCATTGGCCTTTGTTTATTTTTTACATGACTTCAACTTTTGAACCCACATATGCTGAATAAAGCAACTTTCTGTTCTCTAGTGCTTTTGCTTCTGATGTACATGATGTTGATGATGCTAACCATGCCCTTGCTGCAGTGATGGTGATATTTGGTCTCATGAATATGTAGTGTTACTGTGCAGGAACCCATGTGGTCCAGGGGGACTGTGTCCTATCCTGTGGTGTATCCATGTCATCCTTAGCAGCATCTGAGGGTGTCATGTTTTCAATATTTGGCAATGGGATTTCCTACTTACATTAGCAATGTCACATCTGTGGCTTCCACCACTGCACATCTGTTGTGCTTGCCATTGTTCAATTAGTCTACTTCCCTGACCGTGTGGCCATCTCCACTGGACGTGCAGGTTTGGGCATCAATGGGGAAGGACTCATCTGTGTTGTCAGTGCAACTTGCTATACATGTGTGTTGGATCTGTGCTGATGATTTCGTTGACACTCCCATGACCAGGCTGATGTGACAGGAGCCTTCATTTGGTGCTAATTGTTGACTGTGTGACCAAGTGTTCTGCTGACATGATGGAGCCCTACTGAGGCGACATATGGCACAGCTTTCCTCACACAGGAGTGGAGTCCCCTCATGGCAGTGTGTGCTCCTGTGACATCGCCTGCGCCCAAGGTGTGTGTTGTATGTGCATGTCTGTGTGTTCACTTCCATTTTGCTGTGCATGCTGGGATCCCTAGTGATGTTCCTGTTTGTGATGCTTGCTGGGTTGACCTATGTTCCCCCAAAGTCTTCTCCCTGGGTTCTCTGTGATGTGGGTGCATGGCACATTACTGGTCATCAGGGTGTCACCCATAGGTGTGTTTGCTGTCAGGGCTGAGTTTGTGGGCAGATGCTGATGGGTCACAGTCAGGATTCCCCTTGGCACTTGTTGTTTACACCTGTCATGTGATTTCCGGTTTGTGTTAGCTTTCATTGGTTGTGACACGTTGTGTGTGTGACTGCTGGCACTCCTCAGGGTCAGGGCTGCAATGTTGGTAGTTGTCTATGTGTGTTCTTTGTGGGTGACCTTGGCTTCTTCATTGGTGTGTGACTGTGGCTGGGATCCCATTGGTTGGTGTGGTATTGCCGTCATGTCCATGTACAGCGTAGTGTGCAGTGTGTCAGACATTCAGGAGTCTTGTTGAGTGGCCATGTGTGATGTGTTTCTGCACCTTGGTTCCCGCCACCCCCTGGGATTGTCATGGGTGCATGTGCAATGTCACCAGTGCATGTGAGCTTCACTGCTGCACATTGTTGGAGGTCGAGGTGTGTGGTGTTGAGTGTGTGCAGATGAGAGTTGTTGCCCGGCTAGACCCCTGCCTCCATGTTGGCCTTGGCTTACTGGCCTTGCTGATTGATTTGTGCTTGTGTAGGTGTGATGGTAGTTTGTTGCTCAGGACACATGACTGTGGTTCACAGTGTGAACGACATCTAGCTTTGTCATCACAGTGGGATTGTAATGCAGCCCAGGGTCACCACATTGTGGGGGCCCTGGGGGTAGTGCTGTGGTGTCTCTGTGTCTTGCTGTGTCAGTTGCTGTTCCTACATGCTTGTGTGACATGTGTGATTTGTGCTCCCTCTCATCTGACAATGCCTGATTGCCCACATAGGGGATTTGGATCCATGAGTTACCTTTGTGTGGCACTGTATGCACATCTGTGTAATTGGTATTCAGGCCTCCTCATGTGTTGTGTGGTTGCCTGGGGACACTGGTACCCCCCTCACCTGTTGTGTTTGATGTGCAGTGTGGGTCTGCCTGTTTGTGTTTGTGCATCTGCACCACTGCATTGGCATATCTTTAGTGTGCCATTGGCTGTATGTTGTTTGGTGTGTTTCCCCTGCTGTCCCTGGGACTCCTAGGTCATCAGTCAGCACAATGATCATTGTTTGTGTGTCCCATTGCTGCCATGGTATGGTATCTGTTCACCTCACATCTACAGTCTCCACAGGGTATCTGCATTTGTGTGCCCATTGGTGCAAATATGTGGGTCTGCATTCTGATGGTCACTTCTGTCATTGTGTCATTGATGAATGTTGACAGTGTCAGCCCCCATGGGTGATGTTTGTCTGCACATGGCCAAAGGTATGTCTTATTTGCACTGCACTGTTTGCCTCCCCAATCTATGTTGCTATGGGACACAAGCACTACTTTGCCACTGATGTGTTTGTTGTTCTGTGACCAGGAATCATCCATGCAGTTTGGCAGTTGCAGCTTTTTCTTTGTCAACACTTACATATTGGTCACTGTGATGATGGGGGTTTGGACCCCATTGCCCCAATGTTCAAAATGTGCTTCAGCTATGGACCCCACACTTACATTTTGGTCACTGTGATGATGGGGGTATGGACCCCATTGCCACAATGTTCAAAATGTGCTTCAGCTATGGTCCCCACTCTTACATTTTGGTCACTGTGATGATGGGGGTTTGGACCCCATTGCCACAATGTTCAAGATGTGCTTCAGCTATGGACCCCACACTTACATTTTGGTCACTGTGATGATGGGGGTTTGGACCCCATTGCCACAATGGTCATGACCTGCTTGCATTGTGGGGGCCACACACATTTATGTGTGGCACATGTGATAGGGGGTCACATTGTATGTTCAAAGTCATGTTCAGTGTTGTAGGCATTTGACACAGTCTACACCCGCTTGTCATGGTGTTGGGGGGGATGTCTTTATGTTGCATTCTTTATGTTGGTGTGTGCTTGTTGTGTCATGTATTAGCCATCCTGTGAGTGGGGGTGTTGTTGGTGGTAGGCATCCAGCCCCCCATGGGTAGAGGTGGTAGTAGTGGTAGGCATCTGACACCCCCTGGGTAGGGGTGGTAGTAGTGGTAGGCATCTGGCACCCCTGGGTAAGGGTGGTAGTAGTGGTAGGCATCTGGCACCCCCTGGGTAAGGGTGGTAGTAGTGGTAGGCATCCAGCCCCCATGGGTAAGGGTGGTAGTAGTGGTAGGCATCTGGCACCCCTGGGTAAGGGTGGTAGTAGTGGTAGGCATCTGGCACCCCTGGGTAAGGGTGGTAGTAGTGACAGGCATCCAGCCCCCATGGGTAGAGGTGGTAGTAGTGGTAGGCATCTGGCACCCCCTGGGTAGAGGTGGTAGTAGTGGTAGGCATCTCGCACCCCTGGGTAGAGGTGGTAGTAGTGGTAGGCATCTGGCACCCCCTGGGTAGGGGTGGTAGTAGTGGTAGGCATCTGGCACCCCCTGGGTAAGGGTGATAGTAGTGGTAGGCATCTGGCACCCCCTGGGTAGAGGTGGTAGTAGTGGTAGGCATCTGGCACCCCCTGGGTAAGGGTGGTAGTAGTGACAGGCATCCAGCCCCCATGGGTAGAGGTGGTAGTAGTGGTAGGCATCTGGCACCCCTGGGTAGAGGTGGTAGTAGTGGTAGGCATCTGGCACCCCCTGGGTAGAGGTGGTAGTAGTGGTAGGCATCTGGCACCCCTGGGTAAGGGTGGTAGTAGTGACAGGCATCCAGCCCCCCATGGGTAGAGGTGGTAGTAGTGGTAGGCATCTGGCACCCCCTGGGTAGAGGTGGTAGTAGTGGTAGGCATCTGGCACCCCTTGGGTAAAGGTGGTAGTAGTGGTAGGCATCCAGCCCCCCATGGGTAAGGGTGGTAGTAGTGGTAGGCATCTGGCACCCCCTGGGTAAGGGTGGTAGTAGTGGTAGGCATCCAGCCCCCCATGGGTAGAGGTGGTAGTAGTGGTAGGCATCTGGCACCCCTGGGTAAGGGTGGTAGTAGTGACAGGCATCCAGCCCCCATGGGTAGAGGTGGTAGTAGTGGTAGGCATCTGGCACCCCCTGGGTAGAGGTGGTAGTAGTGGTAGGCATCTGGCACCCCCTGGGTAAGGGTGGTAGTAGTGACAGGCATCCAGCCCCCCATGGGTAGAGGTGGTAGTAGTGGTAGGCATCTGGCACCCCCTGGGTAAGGGTGGTAGTAGTGGTAGGCATCCAGCCCCCCATGGGTAAGGGTGGTAGTAGTGACAGGCATCCAGCCCCCATGGGTAGAGGTGGTAGTAGTGGTAGGCATCTGGCACCCCTGGGTAGAGGTGGTAGTAGTGGTAGGCATCTGGCACCCCTGGGTAAGGGTGGTAGTAGTGACAGGCATCAAGCACCCCATGGGTAGAGGTGGTAGTAGTGGTAGGCATCTGACACCCCCTGGGTAGGGGTGGTAGTAGTGACAGGCATCTGGCACCCCCTGGGTAAGGGTGGTAGTAGTGGTAGGCATCTGGCACCCCCTGGGTAAGGGTGGTAGTAGTGACAGGCATCCAGCCCCCATGGGTAGAGGTGGTAGTAGTGGTAGGCATCTGGCACCCCCTGGGTAGAGGTGGTAGTAGTGGTAGGCATCTGGCACCCCTGGGTAGAGGTGGTAGTAGTGGTAGGCATCTGGCACCCCTGGGTAAGGGTGGTAGTAGTGACAGGCATCCAGCCCCCCATGGGTAGAGGTGGTAGTAGTGGTAGGCATCTGGCACCCCCTGGGTAGAGGTGGTAGTAGTGGTAGGCATCTGGCACCCCTTGGGTAAAGGTGGTAGTAGTGGTAGGCATCCAGCCCCCCATGGGTAAGGGTGGTAGTAGTGGTAGGCATCTGGCACCCCTGGGTAAGGGTGGTAGTAGTGGTAGGCATCCAGCCCCCATGGGTAGAGGTGGTAGTAGTGGTAGGCATCTGGCACCCCTGGGTAAGGGTGGTAGTAGTGACAGGCATCCAGCCCCCATGGGTAGAGGTGGTAGTAGTGGTAGGCATCTGGCACCCCTGGGTAGAGGTGGTAGTAGTGGTAGGCATCTGGCACCCCCTGGGTAAGGGTGGTAGTAGTGACAGGCATCCAGCCCCCCATGGGTAGAGGTGGTAGTAGTGGTAGGCATCTGGCACCCCTGGGTAAGGGTGGTAGTAGTGGTAGGCATCCAGCCCCCATGGGTAAGGGTGGTAGTAGTGACAGGCATCCAGCCCCCCATGGGTAGAGGTGGTAGTAGTGGTAGGCATCTGGCACCCCCTGGGTAGAGGTGGTAGTAGTGGTAGGCATCTGGCACCCCTGGGTAAGGGTGGTAGTAGTGACAGGCATCAAGCCCCCATGGGTAGAGGTGGTAGTAGTGGTAGGCATCTGACACCCCTGGGTAGGGGTGGTAGTAGTGACAGGCATCTGGCACCCCTGGGTAAGGGTGGTAGTAGTGGTAGGCATCTGGCACCCCCTGGGTAAGGGTGGTAGTAGTGGTAGGCATCTGGCACCCCTGGGTAAGGGTGGTAGTAGTGACAGCCATCCAGCCCCCATGGGTAGAGGTGGTAGTAGTGGTAGGCATCTGGCACCCCCTGGGTAGGGGTGTTAGTAGTGGTAGGCATCTGGCACCCCCTGGGTGGAGGTGGTAGTAGTGGTAGGCATCTGGCACACCCTGGGTAGAGGTGGTAGTAGCGGTAGGCATCTGGCACCCCTGGGTAGGGGTGGTAGTGGTGGTGGGCATCCGGGCCCCTATGTGTATATGTGGCATTGGTGATGGCCATCCTGCCCCTATGGTGCTGCTGTTGCAAGTAATTTCTGCATCCCTCTGTGTGTGTGTGATATGTCGGGTACGTGTAGTTTGTTTTTGTGGTTGGTGTCTGACTTACCTTCTGCGCCGTACGCGTCCGTGCCTGTTCCGGTAGTAGATGTAGAATATTGGTAGGATCGGCACGATGGGATTCATGGTTAGTTTGTCTCGTTCGTCTTTCTCTTTGCTTCGCCTCGTCCTCGTCGCTGGCGTGTTTGTCTCGTAGCCGTGGATCGTGTTGTGGCGCGAATCGGAGCTTATGTGCGCCTCTCCCGGATGCTTTGACGTGCCGTGCGTAGCGACGGGTTCGGCGCGTACGGGAAGCGCATCGTACTTGTCCGGCCGGACAGGGCTGCATTTTGGCTTCCGTGCGACTCGATTCTGCGTTTACGGATCCGGCTCGGTCGGGGAACAGGACCTGTATTGGGTAAGGGTGGTAGTAGTGACAGCCATCCAGCCCCCATGGGTAGAGGTGGTAGTAGTGGTAGGCATCTGGCACCCCCTGGGTAGGGGTGTTAGTAGTGGTAGGCATCTGGCACCCCCTGGGTGGAGGTGGTAGTAGTGGTAGGCATCTGGCACACCCTGGGTAGAGGTGGTAGTAGTGGTAGGCATCTGGCATCCCCTGGGTAGGGGTGGTAGTGGTGGTGGGCATCCGGGCCCCTATGTGTATATGTGGCATTGGTGATGGCCATCCCGCCCCTATGGTGCTGCTGTTGCAAGTAATTTCTGCATCCCTCTGTGTGTGTGTGATATGTCGGGTACGTGTAGTTTGTTTTTGTGGTTGGTGTCTGACTTACCTTCTGCGCCGTACGCGTCCGTGCCTGTTCCGGTAGTAGATGTAGAATATTGGTAGGATCGGCACGATGGGATTCATGGTTGGTTCGTCTCGTTCGTCTTTCTCTTTGCTTCGCCTCGTCCTCGTCGCTGGCGTGTTCGTCTCGTAGCCGTGGATCGTGTTGTGGCGCGAATCGGAGCTTATGTGCGCCTCTCCCGGATGCTTTGACGTGCCGTGCGTAGCGACGGGTTCGGCGCGTACGGGAAGCGCATCGTACTTGTCCGGCCGGACGGGGCTGCATTTTGGCTTCCGTGCGACTCGATTCTGCGTTTACGGATCCGGCTCGGTCGGGGAACAGGACCTGGATTGGGTGAGTACGACTGGGTCGGAATTTATGCTGTTGTGCGCATCGTACTTGCTCGTTCGGAATAATGTGCGGGTCAGTCGGGAAACAGGCATTCGCATGGCTTTTTTCCCGACCGAATGATGTTAGGTGCGCCTCCAACCGAGATCGGAATCGGCCCCTTAGCTGGGAACCCGATGGTGAAGCATGACACCAACTAGGTTGGTGTGTGAGGGTTCTTTTAACAAACCCTTGTGGTGCCAGACACTACAGTGTTGACCAGCCATTTCACTGTGGACTGTCTAAGTTGTTTATTATATATTTACCTGGGGACAAGGATGGCCCGCAATCTGTCCTAACTCTCTCCTTTGGTTTCTTAATTTAATATCTTTACAAAAGAACCTCTCAAGTGAGTTTGTATACCCTTCACTAATCCTTCACCATTGCATTTCGTGATTTCTTTGTTGCACTTTCATAGTCCCTGATTGAGTACATGTTTATTTTGGTGTTGTAGGAAATTGGGTCACTGGTCGAGGGGGGTGAAACCCTACTCAAACAGCAGCCACAACCTTTGCCAAGGTGAGGCGTGAACAAGTCCCAATATTAACCTGCAAATCCCCTAATTAACTTGTGCTCAACTCTCTGGTAGCTTGGCACAGAGCAATCAGGCTTAACTTGGAGGCAATGTATAAAGGATTAATGCAGCTCTTCAAACAATAATAAAGTTTATAGACAACACAAGAAAAACCCCATACCAATTTAGAACAATAGAGTACATTGTAATAAATAAATCAAGACCAAAATGACAAAAATCTACTCAGTAGAACTGGAGATATACAGGTTTAACGATTTCAGTAAAATTAGGGCTAAAAAGCTCAAGGCTTTTTTGGCTATAAATCTGGTTGCGCTGGACCAGGACAAAGTCACAAGTTGAGGCCGACTATGATGGAGTGCGGGCCAGCTACATGGACTCAGTTAGACCTGCCGAACAAGAAATCCAAATCTTGGTTGCGAGTGTTGTGAGGTCTCGCTTCGAGGATGCATCATGCAGCCAAGGCGATGTGTTAGTTCTGAAGGGTTCACTGACAGAATATCAACCACAAATATATAGATGTAAAAAAATATTGAGGTAAAAATATAGAATGCAAAAATATTGACTCCCTATACTTAAACAGGTGAGTACAAAAATATTTATGTCAAAAATATAGTTGTACAAAATATCGTTTATTATATATATATAAAATAAAATATTACATTTATTAAATAATAAAACTCATTAAAAAATAAATTAGATTTAATATACATTTTAACAAATATACCAAATAAACTTAATTAAAAAAGTTAAACACACATACATAAAAATTAATATATATATATATTTACTTTAAAACAATTAATAAACTATTAATTTCAATTTATTTTATAATTGTAAAATTATATACAAATTTACAAATAAATATATAAATATATATTTATATACCAATAACATAAAATCTAATAAAAAAAACATTCTATTATAAATTAAAATATTAAACTATTTAAAAATCTTTAAACTTTACATTTCCCACTCCAGTCAATGCAACAGTAGGGAAAGTGCTGGATACCTGAGGGGCAAAAATTACTATTCCCACTCCAATGAGTTCAACAGTAGGGAAAGTGTTGGATAGCGGAGGGGTAAAAATGACTATTTCCACTCCAGTGAGTGCAACTGTAGGGAAAGTGTTGGATAGCGGAGATTTAAAATATACTATTCCCACTCCAGCTAGTGCAACAGTAGGGAAAGTGTTGGATAGCGGAGGGGTAAAAATTACCATTCCCACTCCAATGAGTGCAACAGTTGGGAAAGTGTCGGATAGCGGAGGGGTAAAAATTTCTATTTCCACTCTAATAAGTGCAACAGTAGGGAAAGTGTTGGATATCGAAGGGGTAAAAATGACTATTCCCACTCCAGTGAGTGCAACAGTAGAGAAAGTGTTGTATAGCGGAGAGATAACATTTACTATTCCCACTCCAGTCAGTGCAACAATAGGGAAAGTGTTGGATAGCGGAGGGGTAAACATTACTATTACCACTCCAGTGAGTGCAACAGTAGGGAAAGTGTTGGATAGCGGAGGGGTAAATATTACTATTCCCACTCCAGTGAGTGCACCAGTAGGGAAAGTGTTGGATACCGGAGGGGTAAATATTACAATTCCCACTCCAGAGAGTGCAACAGTAGGGAAAGTGTTGGATAGCAGAGGGATAAAATTTACTATTCCCAGTCCAGTCAGGGCAACAGTAGGGAAAGTGTTGGATAGCGGAGAGGTAACAATGACTATTCCCACTCCAATGAGTGCAACAGTAGGGAAAGTGTTGGATTGAGGAGGGGTAAAAATTAATATTCACACTCCAGTCAGTTCAAAATTAAAAACAAACAAAATATTAACAACAACAAAATATTTGAAAAACAAAATACATAAAAAAATATATAAATATGTTAAAAATTAAAATACAAATATATTTAATATTAAAAATCTAAAAAATAAAACCATATTATAATGTTAAATACATATGACAGATACCCACATATATTATATTAAATAAAATAAAAAATAATTTTCAAACAAATAAATATTTTTAAGTAGAAATTATTTAGAAAAAAACATTACATAAATTTAGTTTTTTATTCCCACCATATAACACCACACAATTCACAACCCACATCTAAATTAAAAAATGTACTTCCATAATTAACATAATTAATTATCAATTAAAGAAATATTATTAATTAAAAAACAAATTAAAACTCATAAAAATGTATTAACTTCCCATCCTTTACCTCTATAATCCCCACAGCCCTCAGCTAAAATTAAATTGTAAAAAAATGAATTACACAATTAAAACTTATTTTCAATTACAAAACTAATAGTATTTAACAACTAATTATAAAGCAAGTAAAATTAATTTACTCCCCACCCTTTGCCCCTATAAAACCCAAAAACCCACACAAAAAAAAATAAAAAATTACCGTAATTAAATATCAATTAATCAATTAATGTTAATGGTCAACTAATAATTAATTAATTAAACATAAATTACTTCCCACATTTTACCCCTATAATCCCCACAACCCACATCTAAAATTAATTACACAATTTCTATATTTAATTTTCAGTCAATTAATTATTAATTAACAACAAATAATTATTAATTAATTAAACATAAATTACTTCACATCTGTTACCTCTATAAACCCCACAACCCACACCTAAAATTAATTGCACAATTTCCATAATTAATTTTCAATTAATTAATTAATATCAATTTACAACTATTTATTAATTAATCAAAAATAAATTACTTCCCACCCTTTACCCCTATAAACCCCACAACCCACACCAAAAATTAATTACACAATTTCCATATTTAATTTTCAATTAATTAATATTAATTAACAACCAATTAATAATAAATTACTCCCCACAATTAACACTATAAAATCTCAATTAAATAAATATTAATAAATAAAAAATAATCATTAATTTATTATAATTAAATTACTTTCCACCCTTTTCCCCTATAAACCCACAACCCGATACAGAACTAAAAAACGCAAAATTGTATTAAAATAAAATTGATAACTACTAAAAATGTAACACATATAATAAAAAAATAAACAATACTTATACAAAAAAAAGCATCACATACATTTAAAATATATACTAAAATACATAACACTAATTTAAAAAAATCGATATTTTAAGCAACTATAAGGCCCATTACGATACCGGGCGTAAAAAAATCCGCCACCCATGAAAGCGGCAAAAATCCGTTCGCCTACACCGTCTGAATACCGACCCAGCAATCATGATGCCTCGAACCGAAAACCGCCAGCGGCGGAAAAAACACACAAATAACCGCCCGCCCTTGTCCGAGTCGGAGTCAAACCGCCCGCCACGGACGGAAAGACGCACGACAACACAAAACCGCCCGCCCTCACGGCCGAGACACCGCACGTGAAATTACGATCGCACCGACATGAGCGCGGAAAAACAACAAATACACCGCCCGCCAGCGTAAACAACACTGAAGAAAATGGACACGGCAGAAGCCATGGCGGCCACGTCCCTGCACAGAAACATCCGCGGACTCAAACAAACACACACAACATGGCCAACAAGTCCACACAGCAACCCACGCACAAATACACAGACACAGTACACATCCCGAAAACACACCACCCCTGGACAAACAAATAAACTACAAAGCCCAGAACACCAGCCACAACACACCTGAAAACAACAGACCATCAGGACACACCCACATAGGTAAGTACAAAAGCAGCCCCTCCACAGACCACAACCCCTTGCAACATTGCAAAGAAGAGAGGAGAGGAGAGGACACAGTGACACAGCAAGGACAGCAGCACACCACAGATACGCACACATCACACCCACCACCACCAAACACTGGCACCACAAACCCCCTGCACATCACACATCACACACCGCACCAGCACCACAAACACCATGGCATCACACAGAATGCCCAAGTTCACTTCCACTGAGCTGACGGTCATGGTCAACGAGATCGTCAAGGTGCACCCACAAATCTATGGCAACCAGGTCCAGCACACACCACTAGCCACCAGAAACAGAATGTGGAACAGAATTGTAGACCAGGTCAATGCAGTCGGGACCGTACCCAGAAACAGAGGAGAGATAAACAAACGGTGGAACGACATCAAAAGCCTGGACAAGAAGAAGGAGAGCAAAAATCGAGAGCTGGCTGCCACGACTGGCGGAGGGAATCCCGCGCTTTACAAGACCTTCAAAGCGTGGGAGGAGAAGGTGCGAGTCATCATCCATCCGGAGATCCTCACCGGATTACCAGGGGAGTGGAGGCTGGTAAGTACAAACAAATGTATACCAGCACACCGCTATGAACTCACATGCACTACCACCATGCCATAGCTCCGAGGGACAAACACCCCCATGTCCAGTACACAATACACAACACATCACTCACACATGCAACAGGCACCGCCACACACACAGCCCAAACATATCAACTAACAAAACCATGGGGGCATGTGTACACCCAGCCAGCCACGTAACTACCAACAGGTCCCCTAGTACTCCAGAAGCGCCACAACGAGCACCCCCACACCCATGTGGCAGCTGTAGCTGCACCAACCGACAAGTAACAGGTAAGTAGCCGCAACACAAAGGCAGTGGGTGGGAGGGGGACAGCTGAAGTACAACACCCACCAGGCCCCTAGTCCTACAGCACAGCAAGGCGGAGCACCCCCACACCCATGTGGCAGCCGTAGCTGCACTAACCGACAAGTAACAGGTAAGTAGCAGCAACACAAAGTGCAGTGGGTGGGAGGGGGACAGCTGAAGTACAACACACACCAGGCCCCTAGTCCCACAGCACAGCAAGGAGGAGCACAGCCCACACCCCACACCCACGTAGCAGCCACTGCAGTGCACACCGGCAGCCGACAGGTAGACATCCCGTCCCAGGACAAACGGTGTCAGTGGGTGTCCAGCCATCACCACGACCCATAACACCGCCCCCACCCCCACAGACCTGCAACATGGAGCACCCCCCTGCCCATAACCATGTGGCATCCAGTCCAGTGCACGCTCAAAAACAACCTGTAGGTGGGAAACTGGACAGGGCGGGGTGACTGGAGGCATGAGGACTGTATTACGACTAACACATGGGACATGTCAAGTAGCAGAGGAACACGCAGCACTGCTCCCTGTCACAACCATGTGAACAATGTGCACACGGACATGAACCACAGAGTCACACCCCACATGACCCATCACAGACACAGCAACACCCAAGGAGCCACGTCTGCATGCACAAGTCACACTGATTACAGAACCACACGGCAGGCACAGTGCAACCCATCACACACAACTGCAACACCATCGAAGTCCTGTCCATGTAGCCCCTACTGCCTGTCAACCACACATCCCACAACTACGCCCATGTAAGACATACCACACTAGACGCAACAGCGTGGAACAACATAAATGCACACGAACACCACTGGACCCATCAAACACACAGACACACAATGCACATACAACATACCATCCATCTCATCCGTCAGCCCCAGTCACATGAAAGGTATGTCATCCGAACAGCTGGTCCACATACAGTAGTCACGCAAAGAAACATGCCCATGACAAATCATGTGCCAGAAGTGAATGAAGCGCACGTCACACTGTGAGCAACAACACACATAACATGGGCCACACCCCCCGAGCACTGCATTGATGCACATGGCACAGGGCAGCACGAACACCAAGGAATTGGACCATCTGCAATACGTCGTGTGGCACACAACCATCACTCACTCATAACAATGCGTCCAATTACATGGCCAGAAATCACAACAGACAGCAAATATGCAGGGTTTGTCAGACATACACACACCTCAGACCATGCACTGTCATGTTGCCACAACACATGTCACGTTCTGCACCCATGGCTCACAGTATGTACCCCAAAAGCATAGTTCATCTCAAATGCGTTTCAGGGGGCTGACCCCCATAATGCCATCTGCGTTTCTAAGCGTTCCATATGAACCCCCAAAGCATAGTTCATCTCAAATGCGTTTCAGGGGGCTGACCCCCATTTTGCCATCTGCATTTCGAAGCATTCCATTTGAACCCCCAAAGCATAGTTCATCTCAAATGCGTTTCAGGGGGCTGACCCCCATTTTGCCATCTGCGTTTCTAAGCGTTCCATTTGAACCCCAAGAGCATAGTACAAACCAACCTCCACGATGGGTCTGGAGTCCGCATACACCAGAGCCACAAAAAGTAGGAGCACAGCAACACACCCATCGGCATTGCCAATCCGTCCCATGCCACATGTCCACAGCACACAGTCCCATTGGCATGCCCACACAACAACAAATAGCACAGCCACACACACGGCTCCGGGAAACCTGTGCACGACTGTGCACGAACTGTGGATGTCAGACAACCTATACATACTTTGTCAGGTGCAACACAATAACATATCTCATTCCCCCCACAGGTGACGAACTGCTGGATGCTGGAGATGGAGACAGCAGCCAGCACAGCCAGCCTGCAAGCCCCCAACAAGGACTCACGGATGTGGAGGATCTGTCCTCCTCTTCGGACACGGACCACCCAGCAGGCCCATCTGGTGTGGCAGGGCCCAACTGCACCCCAGGCACCCTCCTACCCACCAACCCATCATCCAGGGCTGATGACCACTCACACCCCCTGCTGCCACTGTCGTTGCGGCCACTACCACTGTTGTGGCAGCAACTCCCATGGTCGTTGCGGCCACTCCCACTGCCGCAACCACCACCATCGCCGCAACAACCACCACCGCCACGACCACCACCACGTCATCACTGGCCCCAGCCCCAGCGCAAGTGGTGGTCCGGCCGACTGGGTCCACCCTGGGAGCCAGAGCGAGGACCGTGGTGAGCAATGTGGCTAGTGGGCAGGCCGGTGGCAGCAGTACTGGTGGGAGGAGCAGGGTCAGGCCAACGCCAGCCTCCCCTGGGAGCCATGCCCTGCCTCAAATGGCCAGAGTCCTTGGGGCCTATGAAGAGGCCCAAGGACAATGGGCCAGGTCTGCTTCCGACACGCGGGAGGTCCTGGGGGTGTTGAGGTCCATGGACGCCCATATGGGCCAATTCGTGTCCCGTATGGACCAACTCGTGGACCTCATGGGCCAGCTGGTGGTGGCGGTGAGGTCACAGGCAAGGCCAGCAACACCACCTCCGCCACCACCTGCTAGGGCGCAGGGTCGGGCAGCAGTGTCCAGTTCCCCTGCGTCCACAGCCAGTGAGCACACCTCACCCACCACCAGCAGGTCGCCACCACACCCCCTCCCAAACGTGGAAGGGGCCGTCCGAGTGGAAACAGATGTCCCGGGAGGACTTCGCACGCTCCAGACGCAAGTGAGGCAGCCAGCCATCCTTAACCACCCACTGCATTGACTTGGACTACGATCCCACCCCACACAGCCATCAGAATGGCATGTGTCTGTTAGACTAGGGACATAGAACTAGTGGGTACACCCTGAACATCATGCAGCCATGGCCGACAGCTCATTGTCACTGCACGCAACACTCATGTCATCACCTTGCACACAATGACATGTCACAGTTGAAAATAAATGCACCTTTTACACAAACTGCTGTCTGTGCACTGTGTTTATTGAACGATGATCAACCGCCACCTTGAGCAGAAAAGCATCGGATGTGTGGCATGGCGATGGGACAGGAGGGGCTGTAGGGACCTAGGGGGGGGAAGACAGAACAGGAGCACATTCACTGAGTGTGTCACACACCCATCACACAGTACATGTCAACAACTACAAGCAATGTACACACATCGCACAGAGCAATAGGGCACAATGCCACAGCCACCGTCAGTGGCATACAAACCTGGACATGGACCATTGACACACAGCACACAGTGAACAAAAGGCCTCCGTGACACAGCACACAGACACCTGCACAACTACAGCCACATCAGCCGTCGTACATGGACACTCACCGTCAAGTGAAGTAGCGGGTGATGAGCTGCTGACGGACATTCACAGCTTCCTCCTCTCCGCTGTCTTCCTCACTCGAGCTCTCCTGGTCTGCAGGCTGGGGCCCTGGTTGATCTCCGTCATCCACAATTAGGGGGATCTGCTTTCGAATAGCCAGATTGTGCAGCATGCAGCAAGCCACCACTATCTGGCACACCTTCTGTGGGGAGTACGCCAGCGCACCCCGGTGCGGTCCAGGCATCTGAACCTGGACTTGAGGAGGCCAAAGGTACGCTCGACCACACGTCTGGTCCTCCCATGTGCCTCATTGTAGCGGTCATCTGCTGGGGTCCGAGGATTTCGTAATGGACTGAGCAGCCAGGGCCCATTCGGGTAAGTCGAGTCACCTGGGCGTGAGGGACACAGAGAACCGTTGCAATTCCAACAGGACAGTAGACAGCATCCTTAAGCCAGCACGCTACACAACTCCACATACTCACCGACAATCCAGCCACGGTCCTGTTGCAGATTGGTCATCAGTCGTGGTAATATGCTGTTGCGCATGATGTGCGCGTCATGGGCCGAGCCTGGGAACTTTGCACACACGTGGGAAATGACCATGTCCGCAAGGCACACCACTTGCACATTCAGGGAGTGCGTGTGCTTCTGGTTGCGGAAGAGCTGCTCAGTGGCCTGTGGTGGGACAAGGCCAACATGGGTGCAATCTATGGCACCAACGACGTGTGGGATCCGTCCAAGGGCATAGAATGCACCGTTCACTGCCGCCAACTCACGAGCCCTGGGGAATCGGATGTACCTGTTCCTGTACAGCATCATGGCTGCCAGTACATCCCTCAGCACCATGCTGAACATGGGCTGGGACATCCCACCTCCACTGCACACTGTGTGCTGGAATGACCCAGTGGCGAAAAAATGCAGTGCAGCCATCACCTTAGCCGTGGGGGTGAATGCTGTCGGATACACCCTGCGAGGACGGAGGTGGGGTTCCAACATGGCACATAGTCGATGCAGGGTTGGTCGGTCCAGACGAAATTTCCGGATGACCTCAGAATCCTCCATGTCCGCCAGCAATTGGTAAGGGCGGTAAATGTTTGGTCTCCGCCTAGGAAAGATGGAAGTGGACACATGTCAAAGCAACACGCCACATGGCATTTTCACATACACATAACTGATATGACAGAGCAAGAACATGAGTCACAGAACAGCTGTCATGCAGGGACAGCACAGCCACAATACACTTACACAGGTCTCCCACCAATAGCAATGGGCAGTGACACAAACCATTGCTATGTGCATGCACATGGGGATCCAGGCCTCAATGACCTGTGAGGCGTGCTGATGGGGACTGACTGCATATTCGGCAAGTGGCAACACCACGGCAACATGACTGGCTGCTGTGCATCACACTGCTTCCGAGGCTGGATGAGTATGGCACACACCAACGACGATGTGGGCACAGGCTGAGCGGCCAAGACAAGTGGGACCTGTGGCACGAGGGGATATGAGACAGTCATTGGTGTCACCACTGCACCCTATGTGCAGCACTGTACGTATCACACCTCCAGAAGCATTGACAAGTGTACACATTGACAGCCCCATGCCAACACGGCTGTGTGCTTGCAAATACACATCACATGTGACACGTAACCTTGCACGTGCCAAGTGGCAGATGTACATAGTGAGAGATGGCATGCGTGTGCATATGCGTATACCATGCACCCATGCCAATGTGCAGATGATGACATGCTAACAGACATGTGGGGGCCGGCAACTGGCCGTCCCTGCCTATGCACACGGCATGTTGTGGCCCCGTCCATTGTGCACCTGCACCCACACGCACATCATGGCCACACCTGCAGATGCAGTGCGCACATCATACTGTGTGGTGCACATGGCATCAGCGGACTGTCACCAACATGGGCCAGGCCATTACGGCCAACTCCGATGACCCTCGCGGTTGCACCCTGCGTGTTCCACTATGGAGGTAGGCGTCCCGGGCCAGCTGGGAGCAGGCCAACGTCTGCAATTGCCAATGCAGGTCTCAGTGCACTTGTTGCTCGTGTGAATGTCAGGCTGGGCCATGCTGCCCCTCTCAGTCCCAGCAGGCCCGGCCTGCACATTGACTGCACAATGCCAGTAGGTGACAGCACCGACTGCCTAGTGGGTTGCATGTGTCTCCTGTTCAGGACCCTCCAGATGGGCGCTAACTCAGTACTGACTATTGGACACACCATGTCTCGTGATAGGGATGTGTGTGTGGGATGGTGGCACTGAATGTGACCTCCGTTGCGTGGTGGGCCATGCACAGGGTGAGTACGTCGATGATTGCGCAGTGTTGGTCACAGTGGGTGCACCCACACAGATGTGTTGCCCTATGTTCATTTTCTATGTCCGCATGATAATGGACTGTAGATGTGGGCAGACTACACATTGGTCGATGTGCTGTCTATATGAATGTGCCTTCACACCAGGCACTGCTGCCCCTGCACATGTGACCCCTGCTGCACTCGCTGCTGGGTCTGTGGAGCTGATGCACCATCTGTGCGTGGGGCGGACAGCTCTCCTCGCTTCCGTCATTGCGCATGTCATCACTTTGCCGCAGGTGACATGGATCATGGAGGGCCCACATGTACGCGTGGGTGGCCTCCACAAGTTTGTCCAATGGTTGTCACCCCCAGTCAGTGCTTCGAATGTGAATGATGTTATGCTGGTGCTAATTTCGATGTGGCGGGTGGGCGGGGCTAGGTGCGGGCTTACATGCAGGACATGGGAGGGTGATCGGATTAGCGACTAGTTGCAATACACACGGGGCTCGTCTTTTCCTGTCCACATCAGGGTCATTCCTTGAACTCACTGACAGTAATACAGTCGTCTTTGTCCCTGTCCTCATGGCCTCCCCTCGCTCCCCCCAATATGCATTTGCACCTGTGGGGCTAGCGCATGCGGATGCAGCCCCAAGCTCGCCCCGGAGAGGCCAAGGAGTGTATGTGTGGGTCCAGTTGAACGAGTGGTCTGTCTCACGGTATGATGTGTGGCGGGACGCCGTCCACCTGCGTGGTGCCCCGACTCGAGACCCGGGCAACATAGACAATGCATAACAGTCTCCGCAGTCCGGATACACCACCTGCGACACACAGAGGCTGTAGCTGCCCTAGCGGCCCATGCCACGTCCATCTGGGGCTGATGGACCCACACATTCACTCTTTTGCCTCACTGGGGCGGGCTCGGAGGTGCTTGCGCACGCGCTGGCTTCTCTGTTGCAACGGCATGTGACGTGTGTGGAGATGTAGGCAATGGGTGGGATGGTGCGAGCCACCTTCCGTGACGTCACTCCTGCTCGTGATGTGTGCGTCCCCCAATACTTCCATATGACTTGTGCCATGCTACACATTGAGGATGTTTTGCCTGCGTGATGTGACCCGGAGGAGCGCGCCGAGTCCTCTCCCCCACCATGCTCCACTGCCATCCCGTGCCCTGGATTGCCTGTGCAGGTTGACAATGTTGGGGATACACCTGGTCGACAGGGGCTGTGTGTGCCTTGTCAAGGGCCTGGCGGGCGCACAACAGGATCCAGCTTGTCCACAGAGGGTGGGCTGACGTGTACGCCTGATACCGCATTGTTCGTGTGCCCGGCTGCTGTGCACACACGTGTTCACATCCCCCCCCGACAGGTGGCCTTTAACATTGCCCAGGGAAGCGGTAATGTGCAGTTCCGGACCCCTCCCGACACAGCGTGTTTCAACTTTGCATGTGCGCATCTACCCGTCACACCCACCCACCTGAGCAAAGCTTCACTCCCGCTTCACACGACACATGTGTGTCTTCCACAGTTGTGCTACTCATTTGCGTTGACATCCAATGACAGTGGACTACATGGTCATGTCACGACTGCCATGTACATCACACACTCTCATCATCTCACATTCGTACTTGTGAAAGGAATCAGCAGAGACAGTTTCTTTCTTCAAGCCATGTATTGTGACTTATGTCCTCTGTGATGCAGTATAGTGGACACTACTGGCAGCGGAATGCATGTGGAGGATATACTGAGCATGATTACACATAGCAAAGGGTGTAGGGGTACATGTGATTAGCTGTTGCATGTGGGATGTGGGCTTCAGAGTTACATCTGCTTGGCCGTTGCTGTGCTAATGTTCATTTGCAAATAGCTGCGGAGCTGCGGACTTTGACACAGATGGTATACATTTAGCCTACCAGACCGCTTGGCATCATGGGCACAGTCCATCTCAGTTCCATGTGACAGGTGTGCTGCTGTTGTTACTCATGCACGCGTGCGTGTGAGATGACAGCAGGGCATGGGCTTACGTGCATGCAACGGCATCCCACTTGTTGTTGCCATGTGGTGGCTACTGGACATGTCACAGTCACTGGGGTCGTGTTGTTGTTGTATGCACTTGTCGTCCATGCAAAGGTCCTGTTACGGGATTTCCGGGGAGGGGAGAAGGGTGCAGCTCTCACATACTCCAGCCGAGCGATTCCTGTCCACTGAGCGGTGCATATGTCCATGGGCACAGGATCCATGTCATGGCATAGTTGTACGTGCAGTTCTGTCCATGTGGGTGCGATACACATATCCCATGCCACTGCCTCCCCCGATACATGCAGAGTTCCTGGATGTGATGGGGAACAGAGTGCATGTCCCGGACACATCCGATGTCATGGCAGTGTCGTTGATGGTGTGGTATCAGTTGCAGGTCGTTTGGTATGGCTGTTGTAGTGGTTACTGGCCAGTCCGTGCGGAAGCTAAGCATGGGTACAGTGTCGGACATCATGGCTCAATTGGGGGATTGCGTCGGGGTCCTACGAATTGACAGGTTGACAGGTATGCAATGGCTTCCTGCAGGGCTTCCATTTCATTGGTGGTATACATGTTTGCCAGCCAATGTAGCGGATGGTGGCTGTCACGGTGTTGTTCGTAAGTTGTCCCTTGTAGGAGCATGATGGGGCATGCTGGGTGACATTCGATGTAGCTGTGATCCATGATCCGTCGTGTGGAGGCACAGTGGTCCCATTGCAGTGTGGGTCCGATGTTCGCCACATACGCCATGCCCCCATAGGCTGAACAGACCCTGTCGTGTGCGTCCAGAGGATAGAATAGTGGTAGCAGGTCCGCCCTTGGACATGCCGGGTTGGAGAGGCACAACTCCACAGGATGGTGGAAGGGACACCTCCAACAGTAGAAGACGGGTATGACGCAGCTGAACAATGCGATGCGGTAAGTCAGTCGGTAACTTACGTTCAGCAGGGATAGGGGTTCGCATCCCATTATCTGTATCAGGTTGTGTTTGTACAGCTTGACCTGTCCGGCGTAGTTGGGTAGGTGTGTTGAAGGTGCCATTTTGCTGCGGGGCGATGTGGTGGCGTGCTCCGGCTGTGTGTGCAGTCTGCAGTGTGCAAGCTCCGAGGTTGCTGTGAGGTCTGTGATGGTCGTAGGGGGCAGGACTTGTGTTCTGTTAGCTTGTGCGGAGGACACGGGCCCTCATCCCACATGCTTCTCTGAATGTTCAAGGTCAGTGGTGTGTGACTCCTTCCAGATAACTTGAATGGGAACGACATGGGGAGTTTTTTCTTTTTCTTTCCCGTTCGGTATGTTCTTAGGTGATATGCGCTATCTGCCCTGTGGTCGGTTTCCTCTGCATGCCTGTGTTGGTCTTTTTTGGGACAATGGCTGTATTCTCCGGCTTGTTTAGTCGGGATGTGGTTTCGGAGTTGGAATGGAAGGTCATTCAGTGCTGTCTGCTCTCCCGTGTGTGGGCGGCAGGCTGTGTGTCCGCTATGCGTTGGGCCTTGTGTGTGGGTGTCATTCTTGGGTCCACCTGTTGTCGGTCCCCGGGCTCTTTGGTGTTCCGTTTTGTATGTCTGGTTCATGGGTGCAGGGTGGTATGGGTGTTTCTGTGTGGTACTGGCGTACCTCTTCCCGACGGGGCCCATGTTCTGCTGGGTGGTGTTGCCGCCGCTGTGTGCTTCGCCATGTTTGTCACACAGGGGTGTGTCCTGATGTTGCGTGACTTCACTGACATGTGGGCGTCGGTTGTGTGACGTTGGGTGTTGACCGTGAATTGGGCGTTGGGGACATGACTGTGGCAGGCCTGTCACGTGTCATGTGCGTTCTGGGTGTGGCTGGTGTGTGTGGTGCTTGGTTGTGTCCCTGTGTTGTTTGTGTGCGACGCATACATGGCGTTATGGTTGGGCGCTGAGTTGTGCGCATGTGTGGCTGCGTCATCGCCGCTGTGCTGCGGTGCCGTGACGAGGTCGTTAGTTCATGGTCCCAGGTGGTGTGCCCAAGATAGTTGCGAGATGTTGCGATTTGCCCTGTGTGACATTTGTGGGTGCAGTGGTGGATGTGTCTTGTCCACGCAGGGGTGTTGGGGGGTGCCATGTCCTCCTTTTCCGCCCTTGCACTGTGTGCGCTGTTTGCGTGCCCTTGTTGTGTGTGTGCCTACCTGCGTCTCCGCGGTACGTTGCCTCCTAGGTGGTGCATCAGGTATGGCATGGGGAGGGCCTGCAGTGCTGGATTCATGCTCGGGGGGGTCGCCTCTTGGTGTCTGTGCTCGGCGTTCGGGTTTCCGCCTCACTTTCACGTGCAGTGTCTCTTAGCCGTGGGAGCTGTTTGTTTGCGGCATCGTAATGTGTACGCCGGGCGGTACGTGATTTCGTCTGGCGGTGTGTCTCCATTGGGCTGCGCCGCTACGTGAGCGGGCGCACTTTGATGGCGGACGGCGTCGCTGGCTTGCCGGCGGTGTTTGGCTGCCTTTTCACATCGTAATTTGGCGGGCGTGTGGGCTGCGGCATGTGGGCGGTAACTGGTGGTTTTTGCATCCGCCAGCACGGCGGTAGTGCTTCCGCCCGCCATCCTAATGGGCCCCTATATTTTTGCAAACGATATAAGGACTTCTATATTTTTAAAAACGATATTTCTTACCTTAAAATCGATATTCTTGACCACGATATTCTTACTGTCGATATTTCTGTGTCACAATAATTACAACTCGATATTTGTGTAAGTCGACATTTCTAACTCAATATTTTGTCTGAATACCGTTCTGAAGAGCTGCAAGGCTGAGATGCAGGAACCTGCGTCATCGTTGAGGCTGCCGACGATTTGCGATGCAAGGGCCTGCATTGGTGAAGTTTCGCACAGCAGTGGTTCCAATGCTGGCTGCGAGGTCGCTGCGGAGTCCTTGCGCTGAGAGAACCCTTGCAGAAGAGGTGATGCATCAGTTCTTCTCGGGTTTGCGCTGCACAGCAGAGGAGATACATCAGTTCTGCTGGATCCTCTGATGGGATGGCAGAGCACCTTTAGGCCCACTTCCAAGGGTCCAGGACTGGGATGGCACCACTTGGCAGGATAGGAATCACAGATGGCAGAGTGCATCCTGAGGCTCTAGTCAGGAGCCAACAAGCCCTTGGAGTCACTCTGGGATCCTGAGTTCAACAGATGCAGGTCCATTCCTTCTCACCCAGGCATGAGGGCAGCAGGCAGCAGGTCAGCACAGCAGAGCAGCAGTCCTTCAGAGCAGCAGTCCAGCAGAGTGGCTGTCCTTCCAGCAGCGTAGCAGTCTTCTTCCTGGCAGAGTATCCACAGGTCCAGAAATGTATTGAAGAGGTGGTGTTTAGGGTCCAACATTTAAACCTGGCCCTTCCTTTTAAGGGGGAGATACTTCTAGAGGTTTCCCTTTGAAGCCCATAGGCATCTTGACTTTCCTGTTGTGGATCTAGACTATCTACAGGGAGTATGCAGCCCTTTGTGTAGAGGCAGGACACAGCCTATTCAAATGCAAGTAGATCTGTGCCCAGCTCCGCCCTCCCATTCTGCCAGTAATGGCCCACCCAGGCACATTGCAATGCTGTTCCATTGCATGTGCAGGTACTGTGTTGCCTACACCTTTCAGCGTCTGGAAGTTACCAGGCAGGGATAGCAGTAGCAAGGGGAGTGTCCCAAAGTGTGTTGTCACATTATTTCCCTTGGGTTTCTTGATAATATTTTGTTCTAAATTAATGAATATATACATTTTTCAGCATCTCAGCAAGACCTACAACATATAAAACTGTTATTTTATCATATGGCACATTTTCCTAATGTCATTAGATGTGTTGATGGTACACATATTGCCATCTGCAAATGAATTTATCTGTAGAAGCCGCAAAAATAGTCACCACCTCAATATACAGGTTGTGTGTGATGCCTTCTATATAATTACAGACCTTGTAGCCCGATTTACAGGCAGCACTCATGATTGCTATATGTTCCTCCACAATGGGATATAAAATAGGCTGTCTCGAAGTGAAATTGGCAACATCTTTCTACTTGGTAAGCCTATAGAAAATGTGTTACACAACAAACAAAGCAATATGCCATACTAATGTAAGATTCTTTGCCGTCCACAGGAGACAGTGCAGATGTATTAAGACGCTGGATTTTAACACCATATTTAAACCCAAGTACAGCAAGTAAGCAGAGGTACAACCTTGCTCACAAAACCACACCCACTGTTATAGAAAGGAGCTTGGGAGTACTAAAATCATGCTTCAGGTGTCTGTGCACAAGAGTGGTGCAGCCCTCCAGTACTGTCCGCACATATGTTGCAAAATCACAGCTACATGTGCAGGGGCGGCTCCTCCACTAGGGCATACAATGGTATTACTACCATTTTATGTTTCTGCTTCTTGCACTGTGAGAAAGCAGAAGGGTTTGGTTGCGGGCGTGCGGGAGGGCGGGGCTGCTCTGTGAGCAGGGCTGGGCAGGGAAGGAATGGTGTGCCCACTCCTGAGTGCGCGTGACTGGTTTGGTCAGCCCTCTGGGGCCGACCAAACCAGTCATGCGCACTCTGCACTTCTCCATGCAGGCTGCAATGCAGCCTACATGGAGAACATGGCTGGGCCATTAGCCCCTGGCTGGGTGGCGTCCCGACCAATCACAACGCTGCTTGCAGCATTGTGAGTGGCTATGGGGTGGGACTTGGAGCCCCGGGCACCCCCCACCCGCGAGTCATGCCGGCCGTGACTGTACATGTGCAATGTTACATAGTCTTGCCATTAGAAGGGGTCTTCACAATGTGGAAATAGAATCGATTCTGATCCAGAGGAAGGAATCAACCCCAACAGGATTGATCAGCTGCTGCTGAGGGTAGAGCTCGTCGTACAGAGATTACGAATAATTATTTTTCATGAAAATGAAAAGAAAGGAAGGTATATATATCCAATAAAACATGTTTTTTTAAACTTTTGAACTGAAAAAAACATTTTTATTACAGAATGAAATGTTGTAAGTCCTGCTGAGGTGTGGTAAAATGTGAATAATCATTAATTTTGGGCGACATAATATCAAGAAACCTATGGAAAAAACGCGACCATGTACTTTGGGACACTCCACCTGTTACTTCTATTACTATCTGGTATCTTCCAGATGCTAAAAGGTATAGCCAACACAGTACCTGCACATGCAGCGGAATAGCATTGCTTCTGTCTGTGGGGATCTGTAGCTGTGGATGTAAATCAGTAATTAAATCCAAAATGACCTGGCTACTGAGCCTGTAATTCTCAAACATCTCCTCCTCACTTTGATCAAACAGGGTTACCCTAACCCTAAAAATCCTCTCCTGTCTCCTTCTCTGCATATGTGCCAAAATCCTCATCCTCCTCGCCAGAAAATACAAAGCTGCCATTGTGAAAGTGCCTGTTGCATTTTGGGCCAATTTATATGGATCGCACCAGGTTAGCACCTGATTTGATTTGGTGGTAACTCCATTTCCTAAAACTGCATTTTGCGACTAGTCTCAATTAGCAAATGCTTCATACATACAAATTGCGATTCACAATTTGGAAATACATATTTGTGGTTCCTTATTTGAAATCACAAAAATAGCGATTTCCAAAAGGAATGAATTGCAATTGTCACCAGCCAAATTGCCTTTCATACATACCAAAAGGAGCTTCTGCATTTACAAATACGATTCGGACAATTTGAGATGCAAAAATCGTTTGTACATCTTGCCCAAACTGGCTAGGCAGGAAAATGCCAACTTTCTAAAAGTTAACAGGTAATGGTGCCTACAAGGGATGTTTTTTGTGATAAACTTTGTTTCAATCTGTCATTTATTCTAGATGTGTCACCATCACATCATAAATTAATTAGAGAAGTACATATATTAATTACTCAAAATGATATGAATTCAAAAGAACAGGGGGTCGATTCCGATTCGGGCCGGAAAAAGCACCGACCGACTCGGATCGGGAAAAAATACCGACCGACACGTACCCGTGGCGCACGACACGCCAAGTACGATGCAAGGCGCGAAAAATCCGACCGACACGTACCGAAACAAAGTCGACCGACCGAGCCGCACGGAAAGCAGCAATCCGGCCGGAAAAACACGCGAATCCAACCGACCGACACGCACCCGGAACAAATCCGACCGAAACGTACACGCGAACTCCAAACCGCAAAGTACGATGCAAGGCGCGAAAACCACGAGCGAGTCGGACGGAGGACAAGCCGTACGACCGACACGCATACAAAACCGAGCCGAAGCAACACAATACACCGCGACCGACGCGTACGCAGCATAGAAAACTGCACAAACACAGCGTGAGCGAAACGGAGAACACCGTACGAGACCAATGCAGGGTCCGACTCGGTCACAAGAACGTTTCCAACATACACAAACAGCACAAAGGAAAAATCACCCAAAAAAGGCCAAACAAGCAATTACCAAGCCAATAAATACTGGGGGGTGGGGACAGAGAACAAAGACACACCCACAACTCCACCTATATAAAGGACACAAATCACTACCATGAGCCTTTGCAAATGCCATTCCACTGCCAGCACCCAAGAGAAAGCAACCACACACCCACAGCTCATCCCTCACACAAGCCACACACCATCAGCACACCAACAAATACCTACCTCACATACACCCAGCAAAACACATACTCACACACCCTCACCTGCACACCAACACACACATCACCCACCATCACCACCCATCACCATGCCCCCCAAGAAGAATCCCAAGTTCCTAGATAGTGAATTGGAAGTCATGGTAGACGAGATCCTCAGGGTGGAGCCACAGCTGTTTGGCACACTGGTCCAACAGACCCCCATGTCGCAGAAAACCAAGATGTGGGAGAGGATCATCAACAGGGTGAACGCCCAATCACCATGTCTGCGCACAAAGACCGACATCCAGAACAGGTGGTATGACGTGCGCAGGAGGGTACGGGACATGCTGAAGAAAGACTACATCAACAGCCAATACACCGGCAGTGGCCCTCCTGCCAAGCCAATATACCTCAGGCCCTGGGAGGAGAAGGTGCGGGCCATCCTTCCGCCAGTGAGCGTATATGGACTAGAGGACATCCCAGAGCCTGGTGAGTACACAACAAATGTACACAATATACTGCCACAAAACACACACATCACTGTCAAGGGGAGAGTCAAACCATGCACTCATAGCAATTACACAGCAACCAGAACAGAATCATCCCAAAATGTGTATGTCAGTCAGATAAACACAACACATGCCATCAAAAAAGTCACATCCAACTGTGCCAACACATGTACAAACACAACTACAACTACAGCTAGGCAGTGGCACAAATAGAACTAACAAACACATCCAGACATGTAGCCACCACAACAACACCAACACACAGTGAAGACCACTCAAAGGAAGGAAGTCTGTGTATGCTGGCCAAGTCAGTGTAGCCAATAGCATCATGGGAGTCGCAGTCACACATATTGCCCCCCCAACTGTCCCATCAACACCACCATGAACCATGCGCACATCACAGGGAGTGGAGAAGGACTCACAAGATGGCTGACACTGGCAACTGCTGTGGGGAGCACAAGGCCCTGCTGGCAACTGTGCACCAACAAACAGCAGGACACCACTGACTGACATCCTGAGAGACAACTTCCACTCCCTGCAATGCAAGCACGTTCCATGGTGGGATAACTGGCTGGCTGGCTGGGTGGGAAGGAGGACTTGCAGCACTAACCATAGTCACAAGCACCTCCCCTCACACACCCCAACACAAACTCCACAGTACCCACCTGGTAGAATGCAATGCTCCCCATCCTAACACAAGATCCCACAAAGAACCACCACCCTGGGTTATGTCGTGTGAAGCACAGGGACACTCTTGGGACTCTTAGCCAAACAACTGCCAGGACAACACTCCCAGCCATCCTGTCAGCACAGCCAGCCCACCCCACAGGGAAGCAGAATCAAAAGGAAGGAAGCATGGGCATGCTGGGAAGGGGGTGGAGGCAATAGCATGATGGGAGTCGTAGTCACTGATATTGGTCACCCCCACAACTGTCCCATCAACACCACCCTGAACCATGCTCACATCACAGGAAGTGGAGAAGGACTCACAAGATGGCTGACACTGGCTACTGCTGTGGGGAGCACAAGGCCCTGCTGGCAACTGTGCACCAACAAACAGCAGGACACCACTGACTGACATCCTGAGAGACAACTTACACTCCCTGCAATGCAAGCACGTTCCATGGTGGGATATCTGGCTGGCTGGGTGGGAAGGGGGACTTGCAGCACTGACCATAGTCAACAAGCACCTCCCCTCACACCCCCCAACACAAACTCCACAGAACCCACCTGGTAGAATGCAATGCCCCCATCCTAACACAAGATCCCACAAAGAACCACCACCCTGGGTTATGTTGTGTGAAGCACAGGGACACTCTTGGGACCTCTAGCCAAACAACTGCCAGGACAACACTCCCAGCCATCCTGTCAGCACAGCCAGCCCACCCCACAGGGAAGCAGAATCAAAAGGAAGGAAGCATGGGCATGCTGGGAAGGGGGGTGGAGGCAATAGCATGATGGGAGTCGTAGTCACAGCTCTACATCCCCCACCACATGGCCCAGCAAGCTCACACTCACGCATGCACATCCCACAGAGAGTGGAAAGGCCCATCAAAGATGTCTGACACTGTTGCTGTGTCGTGGGGAGCACAAGGGCATGCTGGGAACTGCACACCAACCAACAGCAGGACACCACTGTCAGCCATCTTGCCATTGCCCTCACACCCACACACACTGAACTCCCCACAAAAGCAAGTAAGTATGGGAATGCTGGGAAGTGGGGTGGAGGCAATAGCATGATGGGAGTCATAGTCACAGACATAGCTCACCCCCACAACTGTCCCATCAACACCACCCTGAACCATGCTCACATCACAGGGAGTGGAGAAGGACTCACAAGATGGCTGACACTGGCTACTGCTGTGGGGAGCACAAGGCCCTGCTGGCAACTGTGCACCAACAAACAGCAGGACACCACTGACTGACATCCTGAGAGACAACTTACACTCCCTGCAATGCAAGCACGTTCCATGGTGGGATATCTGGCTGGCTGGGTGGGAAGGGGGACTTGCAGCACTGACTATAGTCACAAGCACCTCCCCTCACACACCCCCAACACAAACTCCACAGTACCCACCTGGTAGAATGCAATGCCCTCCATCCTAACACAAGATCCCACAAAGAACCACCACCCTGGGTTATGTTGTGTGAAGCACAGGGACACTCTTGGGACTCTTAGCCAAACAACTGCCAGGACAACACTCCCAGCCATCCTGTCAGCACAGCCAGCCCACCCCACAGGGAAGCAGAGTCAAAGGAAGGCAGCATGGGCATGCTGGGAAGGGGGAGGAGGCAATGGCATGATGGGAGTCGTAGTCACAGACATAGCTCACCCCCACAACTGTCCCATCAACACCACCCTGAACCATGCTCACATCACAGGGAGGGGAGAAGGACTCACAAGATGGCTGACACTGGCTACTGCTGTGGGGAGCACAAGGCCCTGCTGGCAACTGTGCACCAACAAACAGCAGGACACCACTGACTGACATCCTGAGAGACAACTTTCACTCCCTGCAATGCAAGCACGTTCCATGGTGGGATAACTGGCTGGCTGGCTGGGTGGGAAGGAGGACTTGCAGCACTAACCATAGTCACAAGCACCTCCCCTCACACACACCCCAACACAAACTCCACAGTACCCACCTGGTAGAATGCAATGCCCCCCATCCTAACACAAGATCCCACAAAGAACCACCACCCTGGGTTATGTTGTGTGAAGCACAGGGACACTCTTGGGACTCTTAGCCAAACAACTGCCAGGACAACACTCCCAGCCATCCTGTCAGCACAGCCAGCCCACCCCACAGGGAAGCAGAATCAAAAGGAAGGAAGCATGGGCATGCTGGGAAGGGGGTGGAGGCAATAGCATGATGGGAGTCGTAGTCACTGATATTGGTCACCCCCACAACTGTCCCATCAACACCACCCTGAACCATGCTCACATCACAGGAAGTGGAGAAGGACTCACAAGATGGCTGACACTGGCTACTGCTGTGGGGAGCACAAGGCCCTGCTGGCAACTGTGCACCAACAAACAGCAGGACACCACTGACTGACATCCTGAGAGACAACTTACACTCCCTGCAACGCAAGCACGTTCCATGGTGGGATAACTGACTGGCTGGGTGGGTGGGAAGGAGGGCCGGCTGTCAACCAAACACAACCAATGCAGACCATGTTCACACCCCAGAAAATACATAGAAATGCCCAAATAATGCAGGACAATGTGCCACACCAATATCAACCCCTGACTGTGACGACTTAGGACAATGCAATGTACAGGCCCGCACCCAGAGGCACAGTCACAACTGTCATGTGTGTCAACCATTGATGCCTGCAGAAACATAACATACATTGTTTGTGTCTCCCAAAAACAGGTGATGATGGGGACACAGCAGCAGACGCTGAGGAGTCCCAGTCCCAGGCTCAAGAGGATGCAGAGCTCACTGGCGTCGTACAGCCTCTGTCCTCCTCGGACGATGAAGAACAACCTGGCACATCCGGTGCAAGTCAACATGCAGCACCAGCAGGACCACCAGCTGCAGCACCAGCAGGACCACCAGCTGCACCCCCTGCACCCACCCCTACAACGACTGTCACCACGAATACCATCCCTGCCGACATGGACAGAATAAGGAGCAACACCAGCACAGTGACCCTGGACCAACCTGGGGCCATGGACACCACCACCACCACCAACCCCCAAGGTGGACCAGGGTTATCTGTGCGTGCCACTGCACACACTGCACATGTCAGCAGGGGTGGTGGGAGGGGTGGGAGACAGAGGTCGCTGCTTGCAGACGTTGCTGGTGTGCATGATGACCCACAACTGGTACGCATAGCTGATGCGTACCAGTCCAGCATCGGAGAGCTCAGCCAGGTAGTGGGGCTCCTCAGAGACATTAAACAGCAGCAGGCTGCCCATCATGCCCGCTTGGACTCCCACATGTCCCACGTGGAGTCACACATGTCCCGTGTGGACTCACACATGTCCCGCGTGGAGTCCAAGTGGGATGCACTGCATGAGATGACGGCGGTGCACAGGGACATTTTACAATGCCTCCGCCAGATGAACAGCAACCAGTCCACACCTCCCTGTGTGCCAACAACATCTGGTGCCGAACAAACTGCAACTGCCACAGGGAGGGAGGAGGACTCTGGCGGAGAGTCCCCTGCACTGCAGCAGCCTGCACTTGAGGGCCCCCCCAAGAAGAGGGGTCGTCCGAGGAGGGAAAAGTGAGAGGCCGATGGCCAAGCGCAACTCCCAGGAAGCCTGAACCTGTTCTGGATGTTCGCCTTTGTGCACAGACTGTTCACCCTGTTGACGGCAACACTACTCCCACACATTGCATGGGGAGTACAAGTTGGACCAATGTGTCAGACAACTGTGGCCCCGATACTGGGGATCCTGTCTACCCGGACTTTCAATTCACCTAGGAACTTGGGATTGCAAGATTTATGTACAGCACAACCCATCCTATGCACTATTAACACAAATGTATCACAATAAACACACTAATACACCATACTTGCCTCTGTCGTGATTCCAACGTGGGTGCTGTTATGGGGATGATGAACTGCAAAATTACACTGTGTATGCGAACTGCAACAGCAAGGACAACACAGGCATGTGAGTACAGGCAACGTGACACACATGAGGGAGACACACCACCAGGGCTACACAACACATACACACCTAGGCCATCTGACTCATTGCCTACACTGATGTTGCCAGGGAAGACGGTGCAATGCACAGACACCACACCCATTCCCAGTTGTAGTCAAGTAGCCCACAGGTGCAGTAAGCAAATGGCAGTCAAATGTGTGACCACAGACAACGCACATCACAAAGTGAAGCACAGGTTTATTACACAGTTGCAACATGCCGTAACCACTACAGATGCAAGGTAACCCCACCTGGCAGCGGGCACACAGTCAACAACTGTAGACGGAAGGAAGTCCATGGGTGTGGCGCACATCACCTGTAGGGACACCACAGCTACCAGCCTGGATGTGCAATCACGTCGTCGGTGGACACAGTTGACCAAACGAATCTGAAAGTACCCTGTGAAGGACAGAAATGACACACAGTCAAAAGCAATGGAGTACAGGACAGAACAGCAAAACTCATGCACAATACATGTTACAAGATACCCACCCAGAACCAAGTTAGCATGTCAACACTGTTGGCGAGTACAGCCCACCTGTCACCACACATCGCAACACACATCCAGTCAAGTAGCCCATGGACACACTCCAACAGCACCAGAGCACCACCCACACATCATGCCAACTCACATCATTGACATGACACCTCAGGATACTCACATTCAGCTAAAGAAGTTGGTGATGAGCTGTGTGCGGACATCACCATCACCATCATCATCATCATCGTCACTGGCATCGTGGTCCAGGCCAGGATCCTCCACAGGTGGCGGATGTTGGTCATTGTCATCCTGGATGAGAGGCAACTCCTTCCGCACTGCCAGGTTGTGGAGCATGCAGCAGACGATGATAATCTTGCACACTTTCGCAGGGGCATATGGGAGGGACCCTCCGGTCTTGTCCAGGCAGCGGAAGCGGCTCTTCAGGAGACCAAAGGTCCGCTCAATCACTCTCCTGGTCCGACCATGTGCCTCATTGTAGCGCATCTGGGCAGGTGTCACAGGGTTCCTGAGGGGTGTCAGCAACCACGGCATGTTGGGGTATCCCGAGTCACCTACGGACAGACAAGTGCACATTAGCTGACTTGGAAAAGTGGGCGGAATACTACAGATCAGATCACACACAATGGCACAAAGTCAGTACACACCGACAAGCCAGGCACGCTGGTTCTGCATCTGTGCCATCATCCTGGGGATGCGACTACTCCTCATCACAAAGGCATCGTGTGCTGAACCAGGGAAACGGGCACACACGTGTGTGATGGTCATGTCTGCAAGACACACCACCAGTGCATTGACCGAGTGGTAGTGCTTGCGGTTCCTGTAGGCCTGCTCCTGGGCCTGTGGTGGTACCAAAGCCACATGTGTCCCATCAATGGAGCCAATTACATGCGGCATCCTCCCCAGGGCATAAAAGTCACTCTTCACGTCAGTGAGTCGTCGCAGTCTAGGGAAATAGATGTACCGGTTCAGGAAGAGCAACATTGCCGCCAAAACATCGCGGAGCACACGGCTGAACATGGTCTGTGACATCCCACCAGCAGTCGCCACAGTATGTTGGAAGGTACCAGTGGCAAAGAAGTGTAGGGCTGCCATCACCTTCACCTTGGGGGTCAGCGCTGTAGGATACGGCCGGCCAGGCTGCAAATGTGGGGACAACTGCACTGCCAAATCCTCAATCAGCTGCCTGGTGAAGCGGTACCGTCGGATGCTGTCCCGTTCCACCATCGTTGCCAGGTCTGGGAATGGTCGATGGACAGCAGGAGCCCTGCAGTGCAGAGGAGAAGTAAGCAAGATTGTCAGTCACCCCACATATGCGGCATTGAACACACTCAAGATCCCAACATACATCATTATGAGGCACAACTACATGAAGTGTGCAGTACCGGAAGGACATGTATGGTACATACATGGCCAACATCTGTCAACACGGTCCAACAGGTGGCATCAATTTGTCCCAGGTTGGCCCATTGGATATCATGAGGCCGTGTCACAGTTCCCATCTCCTGCTGCCGTGTCACAATAACCCCCACAGTGACATGTGAGGACAGATGTGCCCCAGGCACCACAGCTCAACGACAGGTACATTCCCAGGGACCCTGTAATGCCACATGGACACTGGCATTACATGGAGTATCATGTATACACCACAGCAAAACAACCATGACACCCACAGGTAGTGGCCCCACTTGCCACGGCAGGACAGACATGGACGTCTGTGACACACACGCACAACATCAGAGTCCATGCACACACAACGTGGATGTGGAGACTGTCTCCCATTGTGCACATGAAATCAGAGACATTGTAAACACTACATGCACAAAGACTGTGGAGGACCATCACTATTGTGCCACTGGGACACCCTGGCTCAAACATACCGTCCCACATGGGACTCACGGGGTATGTGACATGACATACACATACACCACTGTGAAATGTGACCATGGCACATGCACAGATATGAACAGTTGCACATCACAGTGGTCACGTACACGTAACACCCAGGATCCTGTCCCCATGAACACGTGCACAGCCTGGGGGTGGCTGCCCACAGGTGACACCCACAGGACAACATGTACACCAACATACACACAATAGGAAATGCATCCTTACATGCCTTATGATAAGGTTTGGACAGGCTGTCGTGATGTAGGTGTGCCCCTCACTCCCTGGGAGCTATCTGTGGCTGGCATATGTCCATCTGAGACAGGCATGCTGACATATGCCAGTCACATGTACAGTGATGCGTTGTACCGCAATGGACCGATCGGTGCCTCCGGCCGGCCCATTGCATTCAATGTGTGCGGGTACGCGTTGTACCCCTGTGCGCGTTGAACCGCAATGGACCGATCGGTGCCTCCGGCCGGCCCATTGCATTCAATGTGTGCGGGTACGCGTTGTACCCCTGTGCGCGTTGTACCGCAATGGACCGATCGGTGCCTCCGGCCGGCCCATTGCATTCAATGTGTCGTGGTACGCATTGTACCCCTGTGCGCGTTGTACCGCAATGGACCGATCGGTGCCTCCGGCCGGCCCATTGCATTCAATGTGTGCGGGTACGCGTTGTACCCCTGTGCGCGTTGTACCGCAATGGACCGATCGGTGCCTCCGGCCGGCCCATTGCATTCAATGTGTGCGGGTACGCGTTGTACCCCTGTGCGCGTTGTACCGCAATGGACCGATCGGTGCCTCCGGCCGGCCCATTGCATTCAATGTGTCGGGTGCAGCGTTGTACCCCTATGCGCGTTGTACCGCAATGGACCGATCGGTGCCTCCGGCCGGCCCATTGCATTCAATGTGTGCGGGTACGCGTTGTACCCCTGTGCGCGTTGTACCGCAATGGACCGATCGGTGCCTCCGGCCGGCCCATTGCATTCAATGTGTGCGGGTACGCGTTGTACCCCTGTGCGCGTTGTACCGCAATGGACCGATCGGTGCCTCCGGCCGGCCCATTGCATTCAATGTGTGCGGGTACGCGTTGTACCCCTGTGCGCGTTGTACCGCAATGGACCGATCGGTGCGCACCCATTGACAATGGGCTTGCCTGGCAACGGACGCGTTTTCGAATTTCGAACGAGTCGGTTGCTGGAAATTCAGTTGGTCACCCACAACAATGTTGCAAAATCATGGGTGTCATGAAGTTGAGGATTTGAAGGATGCTGTGGGCGTGTTTTGGTGCTGCTATTCCATGGATTGGCCAGATTCAGAAGATGCAAACGACTTGGACCTATCACTTTGGACACAAGGGACAGTATCTGCCTCTCCAGCACATATATATTGCTGGCTGTTCCCCTGAGAGCTCACTTGCCTGCACTACATGCTCCAGGACGACATCTGCCACTGCACTGCTGCTGTCTCTGCCCCTCTGGACCCTGCAATGGCACGTACTGTGGAGAGAGCCCCAGCCTTCAGCCTTGAAGAGAACCAGGCCCTGCTGGACAGCCTACTTCCACAGTACAGCAAGCTGTATGGGACACCAGGGGAGCAGGTGAGTGTTCTGTGCACTGCCTTTCTGAATGTGCATTTTGTGTGACTAGCAAGGCTGGAAGTCTGCACGCCACTGGCAAGCAGGCTCACTGAGTAGTTGTCACCCCCCATAGTGTGTAGTGACTTGCACTGGACAGGTATGGTGCAGTGACAGTGCATTTGAACATGGTTTTACTTCCCATGCAATGATACCATGTAGTGACGTCTGGCAAACTGTCCATGGTCAGCTTTGCACTGCCTGTGTCCATCATGTGCCCCTGTGATTGAGACATGTATATACAACTGTGTCATGCACGGATATGTTGCATGTGTGGTAATGGCCTTTTCACTTTGTCATCCTGACAGGTTAATGCCCATCGGAAGCAGGAAATCTGGAAGGACATCGTCCGGGCTGTCCGGTCCGTGGGGGTCTACAAGCGCCGGATCCGCAACTGCCAGAAGAGGTGGCAGGACCTTCGGGGCTGGACCCGGAGGATTGCACGGGTCCAGCTGAAGCTGTCGCCTCCTCGCAGGAGGGGCGGAACACGGACCCTGACCCCCACATGCTCCAGATCCTGGCGGTGGTCTTTCCAGACCTGGATGGGCAGCTGAAGGCCAGACAGCAGCAAGGAGGGGGTGAGTCAAAGACTGCACTGTGAACTCTGTATTACATGCTTTGTGCCCTCCTCTGGCCTGGTTCAACTGCCACAGTGCAGCAGTCATGTTGTCCAGGAGCCATGTCCCTCTATTGTGCACTGCCCACTGCTCATCTGATACCCAGGTGTGGCCCTTACATTCAGGGAATTGTGTCACTTGGGACTGTGTCCTTGCAGTTTGCTTCACTAAAGGTGGGGGACAGCATCTGTTTCCCTAACTCTGTTGTGGGCATCATGGGTGGGTCCATTGTTCACACAACGCCTGTGTTTGGACATGTGATCTGCGTGTTGCTTTGATATGCGGTCCACTTGCTGAGCTGAGCCACCACATGTGCCTGGGGTATGTGGCACACGCCCATGCAGTGGCTGGGAACAATGTTTGGGCCCCAGGAGTGTGCAGATTACGTGTGTCACACATACATAGCCAGCTATCCACTGTCCAGGGCACATCCCTCATTCATGTGGAGCAGGACAGTCATGCCTACTCCAGGCCATGCAATGCACTCTGTACTCCCACTCCCGTGTATCAGCTGACACATTGTGCACAGTGATTTGACCCCTCCGGTGTCTGCCTCTGTGTCAGTGTGCTGTGGATTAGTTGCCAGGACTCCTGGGGTGTTTCTTGGTAGGGGCTCAGCATGCCCCTGGAGATGTGACCATAGGAGACGATACTTGTGTGTCACATAGGTGTTTGATCAGCTGCCCGTGCAGACTGGGGTATGCGAATGTGATGTTCAGGCAGCTGTTCCCCATTCACAGCAAATTGTGAGGGGCTCAGGTTCAGAGGGTAGTGTCACAGGTCTCCCATATGTCCAATAGGTGTGACCTGGACAGATGAGGGTTGAGATGATGTGTTGTGTGGGGGATGTACATGTGCACTTGTGCAGCTCCAGGACTTGCATTCTCCATGACCTACTATTGTGACACAGTTAATAGTGTTGTTGTCTGGCTGCCAAGTCATACATCACTGAGACAGTGATGTATGACTTAGCAGTCATGCCTCTGCCATGGCATGTGTCAACTTATTTGTGGTCCTGCAGGGGAGTGACATGTGCTACATGCACACCATAGTGGCGCTGGCTATCAGGACATGGGTGCATCATGGTGTCTGTCGCTGGTATGCATCACATGCATTTCCTATTTGACTCTGGGCATCCCTTTCATCCGGAAACCTGTACTGACTCAGTGGCAAGAGCTGTGATGTGTCCACACCGTGTCCTCTGCACTGTCCAACTACTGTGTACTTGGTGCATGTGTCCACACTGGGGTGTTGCAATCCAACAGACACCAGACAGATGGGTGCAAGGCCATGTGGGATGTGAGTGCCATGCTTGGCATCAGACTGACAATTGGCTTCTCCTGTTCAGTTAGGGCACTTTTAGCAATGTACAACTAATGATGCCAGGGCTTGCTCTGTGATGTGCTGTGCTCACAGTGGTGTGTGCGTTTGGTGCAGGTGACTGATGTCTGTCTGTTTCCCCATTGTTTGCAGATACATCCACGGCCACGGAAGGGGACAGCTCCACGGACCAGGAGGAGCCAGAGAGCCAGACTGGGTCAGCAGCCGAGGAGTGGTCGGAGGGACCCAGTGGCACGGAGGGCGAGGGAGCCACACCGAGGAATCCTCAGCACCATCCACCTCAGCTGAGGACCAGAGCAACTCGGAGGATGACTCCCTTGTGGAGGCGGGTGTCAGCAGCCACCACACCCCAGCTAGTGTTGCTGTCCCCGCCACCACCAGCACCACCACCGCCCTCCCATCGGCTCCCATTCCCAAGGTCCGTGGAGGCTCCCATGTTCGGGAGCGTGTCTCCTTTGGCCCAGGCACCGCACCCCTGCCCCTGTGTCCCCTGCTGCCCTGAGTGAGGAGTCTGTGTACCTCCTTCGCCAGCTCCATGTAGGGCAGACAGCCATGCTGAGTGTCCTCCATGCGCACACCGCACTGTTGACTCAGCTGGTGTCGTTCATGGAGGGCATCTCATCGGGCATGTCTGACCTACAGAGGAGCAACAGGTCCATGGACTCCTCCCTGACGGCAGCAGTGTCCCTCCTCAGACAGTCCCTCACCCCTCCTGCCTCTGCTCCATCCACACTCCCCAGCACCTTGCCCGTCCCAAGCACACACACCGGCACAGGCACACACCAGCACACACACATCCAGCACACAGACACACACGCCACAAACTAAACGCACACGCACGCACAGTCAGGGGACTGAAACCAGACTCACAGGGGATGGGGCCCTGGTACACACACACGCATCCACGGGCACTGCACAGTCCTCAGTTGCCTCTCCCTCCAAAGCACCCTCCCTTGCCTCACCTGCAACCCCAAAGACCCAGCGCCTCTTCCTCAGTGACCTCGGCCTCTTCCCCTCCGATCCAGCTGCCCCAGCATCCAGGGGGAAGAGGAAGCCCCCACATGGAGCAGAGTGCCCCTCGCCCCCGGACACCCTCCCCCAGGCGCAGACAGACTGAGGCCCCCACCCGCAAGTCCCCCGGAGTGGTAAGAGCAAGACCCCGCCGCCGCCCTGCAGCTCAAGCACCAGGTCTCCTTCCTCCATCCCTCAGGCCCCCACTCCACAGGTGCCCCCACCACACCCTGCCCCAGGTTCCCCCACCCACAGATATACCATCCCCAAGAGGCTCCGGCCTTCTCCCCCTGCCACTTGCTCTCCCGGCACCACACCCCCGCTGCGCTTGTCTGTGCCACTGATGTGGTGAGGGTGTCCTCCCCTCTGTCCAGCCCACCTTGCCTGTTCCCCATTCTCCTCCCCTGGTGGTAGGCACTGCAGTGGAGTCCACTACCACCCTGTCTGACTTGGGCACTGCAGTGGCGGACCTGTCCACTCCATCTGCAGGGTCCACTGCAGTCGTGCCGGCACCCACAACATCTGAGCCATGCCCCCCAGTTGTGCCGGCACACACCATGTCAGACACCTCCACTGCAGTTGTCAGTGGCTCTCCAGCACCCACCACCCCTTCCCTGCTTCCTCCTGGTGAGCCCTGATCCTGTCCCTGCGGTGCCTGGCCTACCCCCCGGTTGCCCCTCCTAGTGGATTGTCCCTGGTTTTGTGCAGGCATGTGTAGGGTGGCATCTGCCACTGTCACCCACTTGTGACTTTGTTGATGGACTGGCCATTGGCCTTTGTTTATGTTCTACTGGACTTCTACTTTTAATGCCACATATGCTGAATAAAGCAACTTTCTGTTCTCTAGTGCTTTTGCTTCTGATGTACATGATGTTGATGATGCTAACAATGCCCTTGCTGCAGTGATGGTGATATTTGGTCTCATGATAATGAAGTGTTACTGTGCAGGAACCCATGTGGTCCAGGGGGTATGTGTCCTATCCTGTGGTGTATCCATGTCATCCATAGCAGCATCTGAGGGTGTCATGTGTTCAGTATTTGGCAATGAGATTTCCTACTTAGATTGGCAACTTCACATCTGTGGCTTCCACCCCTGCACATCTGTTGTGCCTGCCATTGTTCTATTCGTCTACTTCCCTGACCGTGTGGCCATCTCCAGTGAACATGCAGGTTTGGGCATCAATGGGGAAGGACTCATCTGTGTTGTCAGTGCAACATTGCTATACAAGTGTGTTGGATCTGTGCTGATGATTCCGTTGGCACTTCCATGACCAGGCTGATGGGACGGGAGCCCTCATTTGGTGCTAATTGTTGATTGTGTGTCCCATTGCTGCCATGGTATGGTATCTGTTCGCCTCACATCTGCAGTCTCCACAGGGTATCTGCATGTGTGTGCCCATTGGTGCAAATATGTGGGTCTGCATTCGGATGGTCACTTCTGTCATTGTGTCATTGATGATTGTTGACGGTGTCAGCCCCCATGGGTGTTGTTTGTCTGCACATGGCCAAAGTTATGTCTTATTTGCACTGCAGGATTTGGCTCCCCCAATTTATGTTGCAATGGGACACATACACTACTTTGCCACTGATGTGTTTGTTGTTCTGTGACCAGGAATCATCCATGCAGTTTGGCAGTTGCACCTCTTACTTTGTCAACACTTGCCTTTTGGTCACTGTGATGATGGGGGTTTGGACCCCATTGCCACAATGTTCAAAATGTGCTGCAGCTATGGACCCCACACTTGCCTTTTGGTCACTGTGATGATGGAGGTTTGGACCCCATTGCCACAATGTTCAAAATGTGCTGCAGCTATGGACCCCACACTTGCCTTTTGGTCACTGTGATGATGGGGGTTTGGACCCCATTGCCACAATGTTCAAAATGTGCTGCAGCTATGGACCCCACACTTGCCTTTTGGTCACTGTGATGATGGGGGTTTGGACCCCATTGCCACAATGGTCATGGCCTGCTTGCGTTGTGTGTGCCACACACATATTTGTGTGGCACATGTGCTAGGGGGTCACATTGTATGTTAGAAGTCATGTTCGGTGTTGTAGGCATTTGACACAGTCTACACACGCTTGTCATGGTGTTGGGGGATGTCTTCTTCTTGCATTCCCTAGGTTGTGGTGTGCTGGTTGTGTCATGCATTGTCCATCCTATGGGTGGGGGTGGTAGTGGTGGTAGGCATCCTGCCCCCCTGGGTGAGGGTGGTAGTAGTGGTAGGCATCCTGCCCCCTGGCTAAGGGTGGTAGTAGTGGTAGGCATCCTGCCCCCCTGGGTGAGGGTGGTAGTAGTGGTGGGCATCCAGCCCCCCTGGGTGAGGGTGGTAGTAGTGGTAGGCATCCTGCCCCCCTGGCTAAGGGTGGTAGTGGTGGTAGGCATCCTGCCCCCCTGGGTGAGGGTGGTACTAGTGGTAGGCATCCTGCCCCCCTGGGTGAGGGTGGTAGTAGTGGTAGGCATCCTGCCCCCCTGGCTAAGGGTGGTAGTGGTGGTAGGCATCCTGCCCCCCTGGGTGAGGGTGGTACTAGTGGTAGGCATCCTGCCCCCCTGGGTGAGGGTGGTAGTAGTGGTAGGCATCCTGCCCCCTGGCTAAGGGTGGTAGTAGTGGTAGGCATCCTGCCCCCTGGGTGAGGGTGGTAGTAGTGGTGGGCATCCTGCCCCCCTGGCTAAGGGTGGTAGTAGTGGTAGGCATCCTGCCCCCTGGGTGAGGGTGGTAGTAGTGGTGGGCATCCAGCCCCCCTGGGTGAGGGTGGTAGTAGTGGTAGGCATCCTGCCCCCCTGGCTAAGGGTGGTAGTGGTGGTAGGCATCCTGCCCCCCTGGGCGAGGGTGGTACTAGTGGTAGGCATCCAGCCCCCCTGGGTGAGGGTGGTAGTAGTGGTAGGCATCCTGCCCCCCTGGCTAAGGTTGGTAGTAGTGGTAGGCATCCTGCCCCCCTGGGTGAGGGTGGTAGTAGTGGTGGGCATCCTGCCCCCTGGGTGAGGGTGGTAGTAGTGGTAGGCATCCAGCCCCCTGGGTGAGGGTGGTAGTAGTGGTGGGCATCCTGCCCCCTGGCTAAGGGTGGTAGTGGTGGTGGGCATCCTGCCCCCCTGGGTGAGGGTGGTACTAGTGGTAGGCATCCTGCCCCCTGGGTGAGGGTGGTAGTAGTGGTAGGCATCCTGCCCTCCCTGGCTAAGGGTGGTAGTAGTGGTAGGCATCCTGCCCCCCTGGGTGAGGGTGGTAGTAGTGGTGGGCATCCTGCCCCCCTGGCTAAGGGTGGTAGTAGTGGTAGGCATCCTGCCCCCCTGGGTGAGGGTGGTAGTAGTGGTGGGCATCCAGCCCCCCTGGGTGAGGGTGGTAGTAGTGGTAGGCATCCTGCCCCCCTGGCTAAGGGTGGTAGTAGTGGTAGGCATCCTGCCCCCCCTGGGTGAGGGTGGTAGTAGTGGTGGGCATCCTGCCCCCCTGGGTGAGGGTGGTAGTAGTGGTAGGCATCCAGCTCCCCCTGGGTGAGGGTGGTAGTAGTGGTGGGCATCCTGCCCCCTGGGTGAGGGTGGTAGTAGTGGTGGGCATCCTGCCCCCCTGGGTGAGGGTGGTAGTAGTGGTAGGCATCCTGCCCCCCTGGCTAAGGGTGGTAGTGGTGGTAGGCATCCTGCCCCCCTGGGTGAGGGTGGTAGTAGTGGTGGGCATCCAGCCCCCTGGGTGAGGGTGGTAGTAGTGGTAGGCATCCTGCCCCCCTGGCTAAGGGTGGTAGTGGTGGTAGGCATCCTGCCCCCCTGGGTGAGGGTGGTACTAGTGGTAGGCATCCTGCCCCCCCTGGGTGAGGGTGGTAGTAGTGGTAGGCATCCTGCCCCCCCTGGCTAAGGGTGGTAGTAGTGGTAGGCATCCAGCCCCCCCTGGGTAGGGGTGGTGGTACGCATTCAGGCCCCTGTGTGCATATGTGGCATTGGTGATGGGCATCCCGCCCCTATGGTGCTGCTGTTGCTGGTGTAAGTATATTCTGCATCCCTGTGTGTGTGTGTGTGATGTGTCGTGTACGTGTTGTATGTGTTTTGTGGTTGGTGTCTAGCTTACCTTCTGCGCCGTACGCGTCCGTGCCTGTTCCGGTAGTAAATGTAGAATATTGGTATGATCGGGACGAAGGGATTCATGGTTGGTTCGTGTCGTTCGTCCTTCTCGTTGCTTCGCGTCGTCCTCGTCGCTTCACCTCGTCCTCGTCGCTTCGCCTCGTCCTCGTCGCTTCGCGTCGTCCTCGTCGCTGCCGTGTTCGTCTCGGAGCCGTGGATCGTGTTGTGGCGCGAATCAGAGCTTATGTGCGCCTCTCCCGGATGCTTTGACGTGCCGTGCGTAGCGACGGGTTCGGCGCGTACGGAAAGCGCATCGTACTTGTCCGGCCGGACGGGGCTGCATTTTCCTTCCGTGCGACTCGATTCGGCGTTTCCGGATTCGCCTCGGTCGGAGAACAGGACCTGGTTTGGGTGAGTACGGCTCGGCCGGATTCTTTGCTGTTGTGCGCATCGTACTTGCTCGTTCGGTGTGCTGTACGGATCGGTCGGGAAACAGGCTTTCGCATGGCTTTTTTCCCGACCGAATGGTATTGGGTGCGCCTCCGACCGAGATCGGAATCGGCCCCATAGTGTATCTCTTCTTTTAAAGTTTATATAAAAGCACATGCAATTAGGGGTTTGTAACAAAAAGTTCTCACATACATTAATAACAGATATTAAAATTCTTGTTAGTCAAAATTAGCTAGTCATCAATGTACAGCAACCCATTTCCTTTAATGTCAAATATGGAGTCTGTGGTATACATAGGACCTATATCTCCCATATTGAATTTTAACAATGACTAAAAGGAAAATTGGGTTTAAACGTCTAAACTCAATGTTCCTTTTAGTCATTGTTATTTCATTCATTCAATTCATTTCATTTTGAGTAATTAATATTGAAACAAAGTTTATCACAACTTTCATCCCTTGTAGGCACCATTGCCTATTAGCTTTAATTACCCAAGCCCACAAGGGTATATTAGGTTGCTCATATTTATATAAAAACTTTCTAAAAGTGGCATTTTCAAAATTGTAATTAAAATCCGACTACACCATGAAAGAGTATTTTACATTACAATCCCAAATACACCAACTATTAACTGCTTACCTGCTCCCATTTGGAAATGATCACTTATTAGATGTAATAAGGTGACTCCAATGTGATTTTCACTACCAGGACATACAAAACTAAAGAGTCCTACTTTTCAAATATACTCCACACTACCCTCAGGGCTTTCCAAGGCCTACTGTAGGAGTGTTTTATATGTATTAAAAAGGGAGGTTTGCACCTGGCAGAAGGTTTATTTTGCCAGGTTGACATTGCAGTTTACAAATTGCACACACAGGCTGCAATAGCAGAGCTGAGATGTTTAAAGTGCAACTTAAGTGGGTGGCACAACCAGTGCTGCAGTCCCACTAGAAGCTAATGCCACGTTACTAGGGATTTACAAGTAAATTAAAAATGCTAATTGGGTATGAGCCACTTCTACATGTTTTTTAATAACACAAGCACAAGGACTTTAGCACTGGTTAGCAGTAGTGAAGTGAGCAGAGTCCTAAATCCAGCAAAAATGAAATCAGCAAAATAGGAGTCTTGAGGGCAAAAGTCAGGATGAAAACCACAACAGGGATGGCAGGTCTAACAGGTATGATTCCCCCTGTGCTCCTCAACTTACTCACAGTCATTTGCTCATTCTACCTGTGTATGTTATTAGAGATGCTATAATTCCTTTTTATTGAATTTCTGTTTGCTCCTTAAAAGGACATAAACCTAATCATCTTAACTTAATGTCTTCAGTTGGTGCTCATTCGTACTGGTCAAGTCGGTACTTTCTACTTCTATTGCGAGCGCCTGTGCATTATCTCTTTTCTATGTGCTCTTCGAAGAGCAGGTCTGCTTTGCTATTTATCTGGTTTATGGCAAAAATAGCCAAGATTTCTTGCCTTTATCTTATACCCGCACCTTATGTGAATTAATGTGCAAAATTATATCTGTTCAATAATAGAGCTGGCAGCAAATATACTGGAATTTCACATGAAGGCTTTGTCGACAGAGAAGGGAAATCATAATGGAATTTTACACTTTCCTGCAGTACATATGGCCAGAAGTACTAAGGGCCTAATTATGAGTTTGGCTGTCCATCGGACCGCCAAACATGCGGTGGAGGGGCGGTGGTGGTCGGGGACCGCCACACCAGCGGTCCGACCACCAAATTACGACTAGAGCAGTCGGAGCACAATAGGACCGCCACAAATGCCAGGGATCCGCGATCCCTGGCTGTGGCCCGGCAGTCTGTGGCTGCAATATGCTTAGCCGTGCCGCTGCGGCACCGCCATGCTTATTTCGTGTTTCCTGACCTACTCACTTTTATATATATATATACATCGTGACAGCACACCACTCCATGCAAAGAGAACTCGCCTACAATGCCCCGAATCCTACCAAGGACATTTAAAAGCTTTTTAATTTACAAAGTGCACATCATACCTACTATAGGAGAACACGTTGCTCACATTAGGGACTACATGTCCCATCATGCAATAAAGGACTTGGCACTTAGCAAAAGCCCACTGGGGGCCATGAAAATAAATAATGCCGGAAATTGGTATAATGTGAGCCAGTGATGCCTCGTTTGTTCAGCAGCCCAGGAAGAAGAGGTTTTAAACCTCGAAACGCGTCGGCACTAATGAATAATTGCTGGAGCATGAAGGCGAGCTGCAAATTAATGCCTGATGGTGAGAGTGGTGTCGGGTGACCTTCTAATGCTTTGGGCACATTGTTGATAATCTACGTACACGGCAGCCCTGCCGTGGGAAGGAGCACCATCTCGGACGCAGAGAGGCTGTGGAGTCAAACTAATTGACATCGTGACAGCACACCACTCCATGCAAAGAGAACTCGCCTACAATGCCCCGAATCCTACCAAGGACATTTAAAAGCTTTTTAATTTACAAAGTGCGCATCATACCTACTATAGGAGAACACTTTGCTCACATTAGGGACTACATGTCCCATCATGCACTAAAGGACTTGGCACTTAGCAAAAGCCCACTGGGGGCCATGAAAATAAATAATGCCGGAAATTGGTATAATGTGAGCCAGTGATGCCTCGTTTGTTCAGCAGCCCAGGAAGAAGAGGTTTTAAACCTCGAAACGCGTCGGCACTAATGAATAATTGCTGGAGCATGACGGCGCGCTGCAAATTAATGCCTGATGGTGAGAGTGGTGTCGAGTGACCTTCTAATGCTTTGGGCACATTGTTGATAATATATATATATATATATATATATATATATATATATATATATATATATATATATATATATATATATATATATATATATATATATATATATATATATATATATATATATATATATATATCCAAAGAGATTCCTCCCCACCAAGGAAAGAACCGGAGGGACACAGCGGGGGACCAATAAGACCAGCTTTAATGCAGCAACAGGAGGCATGACGCGTTTCGGCATGTGTGCCTTAATCATATGCCAATCACCAAACACTAACACTAACACCAGCCGCTTTACAAATGTTCCATCTCGCTCCCATTGGTGGAAGCCCAGCTGAGGCGATTTTTCTTGCGCGCTGTGACGTGGCCTCCTTCAGCAGACCACGACTCCCAGAAGGCACCATCCCGGCCATCAGGTAAAGCGCTGCACTGTCGCCCCTTTGTAACCCTTAGTGAGTGCTGGCGATCCATGCGAAGCGTTAATAGGTGCAGTTTAAAATAATCTTTAAGTGTCCTTGCGGCATAAAGCATCTCTCCTTGGCCCCCAAGCGTCTCACCTCATGATCCAGGCTCTAATGTCATCGGAGACTCTACTGCAATGAGTAAGTCTCTCCGTGCAGTCACGGACTACAATCACGGCGAAAATCCACTGTTCCTGGGTGCGGGTGCCGGAGCAAACCAATCCCTTGGAAAAGAAAAACAGCTGAACAGGAGAACAGCAGCACCCCTGAAGCTCCGGCCACAAACGAGACGGGTCCCCCAACCACGCCTGGAGCCTGCGCGGAAATATCCAAAAGAGATTCCTCCCCACCAAGGAAAGAACCGGAGGGACACAGCGGGGGACCAATAAGACCAGCTTTAATGCAGCAACAGGAGGCATGACGCATTTCGGCATGTGTGCCTTAATCATATGCCAATCACCAAACACTAACACTAACACCAGCCGCTTTACAAATGTTCCATCTCGCTCCCATTGGTGGAAGCCCAGCTGAGGCGATTTTTCTTGCGCGCTGTGACGTGGCCTCCTTCAGCAGACCACGACTCCCAGAAGGCACCATCCCGGCCATCAGGTAAGCGCTGCACTGTCGCCCCTTTGTAACCCTTAGTGAGTGCTGGCGATCCATGCGAAGCGTTAATAGGTGCAGTTTAAAATAATCTTTAAGTGTCCTTGCGGCATAAAGCATCTCTCCTTGGCCCCCCAAACGTCTCACCGCATGATCCAGGCTCTAATGTCATCGGAGACTCTACTGCAATGAGTAAGTCTCTCCGTGCAGTCACGGACTACAATCACGGCGAAAATCCACTGTTCCTGGGTGCGGGTGCCGGAGCAAACCAATCCCTTGGAAAAGAAAAACAGCTGAACAGGAGAACAGCAGCACCCCTGAAGCTCCGGCCACAAACGAGACGGGTCCCCCAACCACGCCTGGAGCCTGCGCGGAAATATCCAAAAGAGATTCCTCCCCACCAAGGAAAGAACCGGAGGGACACAGCGGGGGACCAATAAGACCAGCTTTAATGCAGCAACAGGAGGCATGACGCGTTTCGGCATGTGTGCCTTAATCATATGCCAATCACCAAACACTAACACTAACACCAGCCGCTTTACAAATGTTCCATCTCGCTCCCATTGGTGGAAGGCCAGCTGAGGCGATTTTTCTTGCGCGCTGTGACGTGGCCTCCTTCAGCAGACCACGACTCCCAGAAGGCACCATCCCGGCCATCAGGTAAGCGCTGCACTGTCGCCCCTTTGTAACCCTTAGTGAGTGCTGGCGATCCATGCGAAGCGTTAATAGGTGCAGTTTAAATTGGTATAATGTGAGCCAGTGATGCCTCGTTTGTTCAGCAGCCCAGGAAGAAGAGGTTTTAAACCTCGAAACGCGTCGGCACTAATGAATAATTGCTGGAGCATGAAGGCGAGCTGCAAATTAATGCCTGATGGTGAGAGTGGTGTCGAGTGACCTTCTAATGCTTTGGGCACATTGTTGATAATATATATATATATATATATATATATATATAGATATATATATATATATATATTTATAGATATATATGTGAAATGAATCGGGGGTTTCGAGGAGTCTGTGGGGTCTTTGACAATGGTTTCTGCGCGAGAAAGTATGGCAGATTCCGATATGAGTTTTGATATGTGCAGGCTGACACCCACTTGTACAATGTTTCGGGGCAGGGTGGCAGCAGTCAAAGGACAGCAGTTCGGCCTAGGGAATAAGCACCCTGTCCTCCTACAGTGGACAGTAGGGACACCAGACAGCAGGGCTCAGGGGGGGTGGGCGTTGGGCGCAAGGTCCTAAGGAAACAGGCTTGTACGCCATTTAAATAACGTATCGAGGCTTGGTTAACATTTTAACCCCACAATAAGGATGCACTGTTGTTAAGTCGAGGATTGCGGGAGGGGTTTACACCAGGGTACGAGAGACCAGGTCCTCCAAGTTGGCGGAAATCTTAGGGTCAGTCCATGCACGTACAGCTTTGGTACGTGAGGAGCTGTGCAAAGATGTTGCAGATGGAAGAAGGAAGGCCCGTTTACAAATTGGCTGATCATGGATTTGACCATTCCACCTATTGGGGGGGTTCCAAAGTAAGAATCGGGGCAGTTCAGATTGTTGCAGCACTTGTTTTGGCCGGAGGGAGTTCCTGTCAATGATTTCATATCAGAAGAACTAACTTCGGTTTCATACTTAGCTGTATAAGTAGCCAGGGGACTGGTTGAGAGAGCAGGGAAAGGGGCAGAGATGGCATAATGTGATGGAGTCAGCTGCTGGGGTATTGCGGTGCATCCCGATGACTTCCAGATATTGGGTATCCCGTTTGATGGACAAATATTTCTGGACACAGCGTTATCCACAGGTGTTCCATATCTTGTGCCTTGTTGGAGTGTTTCAGTGCAATTCTGCAATGGGTTCCTCATGGCAAACGGATACAGTGACAGTGACACACTACCTTGACGACTCCTTCCTGGTGGGCCAAAACGGTTTGACCGACTGTCAGCAACAGTTGACAAGGTTCTAAGAGCTCATGGGGTACTGGGAATGCCCCTGGTACTAGAGAAGGTGCAAGGTCCATGCACGGTGTTCTCATTTTTGGGAAATGTTTTGGTTTCGGTGACAATAGAGGCACGCCTACCAACAGATGAATAATGGCATATGCAGAGGTTGCTGGATGACATCTTGGCTAAACTACGAGTGACAATCAGAGCGGTACAGGTTCTGTTAGGCCATTTGACGTTGCATGTAGAGTAGTACGGACAGGAAGGACATTGTGTAGCGGTGCCATCACATGCATTTCTCCGCAGGGACAAAGAAAGAGTTACGGTTGGGATGCGAGTTCTGGGACGATTCCAATGGCATTACCATGACCGCACCATGAATGGGAATAGAATGCACAAACTTACTCTGAGGCTGCAGGGGCTACTGATTGGTTTATGCAGGCAGGGTAGATGGTGCGCAGAAGGAGTGCCCAGGGCACTGGCAACATGGGGGTAGGAGTATCGCCTTCCTGAATTTTCCTCTAGGGGTAGCGGTCTCGGCATGGGGAATGGGAATTGCCACACAGGAAAGTCATTTACAGGGTGGACATTTTGCAGTGGTACCCGTTGCCAATAAACAGTCTGCCAGGGAGGAACAGGTCTAAGCTTCTTTTGATTGGGGGTGCACAGAAGAGGTCACAGGCCTGGGTAAGGGGGTGAAAGGTCATCAAATTTATCTTGACATTTCTTGATACAGTTTTGTCCAAATTAGGATTGCCGGCAAACTGGCGAGGTTTTCCCTGCATGGGAAAGCTCTTCTGAGGTTACGCTCCTTCAGCAGGTGAATGGGACAGGCGCATGCTTGAAGGGTGGGCGAACAAGCCAGGGATCTAATCTAGGGCTAGGAAACTATGCATAAGACAAGTTTGTTGACCAAGTTAAGGTTTTTTTTGTAGGAGAGATGCAAAGGATGTGAGGAGACAGCGTTGTTTTACACCTTGATTTCTTGCATGTATATCGGCACATTTAAGAGGTCCGATCGCTTGGGGAGAGGAGGAGTGCCAAAGTGGATTGGGAGGAAGTCGTGGGCAGGGACAGGGATATAGGTTCTGTATGGGTGTCGCTGGGTCACTTAAGCCAGATCAAGGAGGTACAAATAGAATGGTCCTGATGAAGGCTTGCCTTCAATCGGCCTGGTGTTCCGTTGTTTGGGGGCTTTTAGCAGAACAATATGTCTGTCCATGCTTTGGGTAATGTTTTCTGCAGAGTCTAGGGAGAGGTGTGGCCACTGCCCAACTACTGTGGGTCCATGTGGAGGGAGTTGTAACAGTTGGGAGATCCCTCAAGCGTATTTGACTCTCACCCTTTCAGGAGCAGGGTTGCTATAGATGCAGCGCAACAGGGTTGGGGCAGGGACTGATTAAGGCAATGGTACAATTGACTTCTCATTGCTTTCGCAGATTGTCCAGCAAGAGTGCATGGGCTTTGGTAAAATGTGCATTTCCATGGCTTACTTGTGTGTCTTTTCAGGTGCAGTAGCGGGGACAGATGTGGCAGATCTATTTACCTGTGAATAGGACATTCATTTTGTACAATGGGGAACGGCAAGAAGTGCAGAATGGGAATGGTCTGAATCTTGGGCTGACTTTTCACGAAGGGTAGGATGCGTGGCACTTGCTTCAGCTTTACTGGTCAAATTTAGGAACTGCCGCATTCAAACAGCTGTTTTAATATTGCATGTAAGGGAGAAGAATTTGGTGGCGTAAAGTTTTAGCTTTGCTGAAGCAGATGAAGAGGGGTTTTACTGGACATAAGTCAGTAGTGGTCTGGATGTTTTGCGTGTGGACGGAATTTTTTCCTTGGTCACAGTGAAGGGGGCAGCACGGCCCGCTGCAATGGTTAAGCAAGGAAAAAGATAGCTAGGGAGGAAGGCTTTGGTAGGGTAGAGCTCCTTGAGTTGAGGTTTGCAGCAGTGGACTTTTTCAGAGGAGTTGGAGGGCATGTGCTCACCTCGGGATGGAGCGGTGAGTGGTTCAGATAAAGGAGGCACTGGAAAAGGCTCTGAACATAAGGAAGTACTATAGATCTTCCTAGTGGGGGGGGGGGTCAGAAAAGTCAGGGAGGAGGAAGGACTTTTCTGAGTGGCGTTTGGCAGCTAGTTTTTACATGGTTACAGGTTAAGTTTGCGGTTGTGAACAAGTTACACCAGGAGGAAGCTATGAATGAGAAGTTAAGATAGGAGATATTTAGATAGGTAGATGTTTATAGAAGTAGGTAGGAGGTTACAGAGGTTAAAGCTCAACAGTTAATTACCGAGTAGGGGTTTTAAACAGTTGCAAGGAAAGGATATAAGGGAGGAACCTTAGGGGTGTGGGGAGGAGCCAAGTAGGTGAACAAATGTATAGTTAGATGTAGTTTTGTAAGGCAAAGGCCAAGGTTAACATTGTGAGGTGCACCTGTCTTCAATAAAGCGGCCTTTAGGCACACATAAAGAGCGAGTTTGTGGTCGGTGCTGCTCCTCCTTTGGCCCAAAAGCCTAATGTCTACATTGAGGGACCCCACAACATATGAGAATTGGAGATCATATTTCTAATACATGAATTTGAGAAGGTTCTTATATAGTGCTTGACATTTATTCTGCTGCTAAACACATTAATGAATAAATCATTTACACCTCGGTTCGAATTAGGGGTAAAAATCAATGAATTTGCCCATATTTAGCAAGTCTCTATTTGGGAACTGGCATACACACTAGAAGTCTGCATTTTTTAAAATTTTTTGAAGCAAAGACATGTTCCACAAGGACGATTGCTTTCGATAGCAATTCGTGATATAAAAGAGCAGAGTAGATTATTTAATTCTATATTTTCTCCCAAGTGTTTTTACTGATTTCATGCGCCTTGGATATTACTTTTCTCTTTTTCTCAGACCGAAGTGATGTAACTAAAATGTTCATTGATGACGTTTAGAGCAGAGTTATCAGTTTAGGTCTATAAAAGATTAGAAACTTTGAATCTTTCTTCTGTTTCTCAGTTGAGAATACACATATTACATCCCGAGTGTAGCTGAGACTGGCATGTCACTGTAGTACTGAATCCCCTCCTTAAGGTCCGAGGGTCATCACTTGGGTAGGCCTTTGACTTATTTACAAACTTTAATTGAAGTTTGAGGGGCTCTGATCGTCAATTAAAATCAGTAAATGCACCTGGTGTGTAACTCCCTGCGCGCAGGCAATGAGATGTTAGTTATGCACACAGAAACATTTAATTTTAAATTAGGTCTGGCTGCATTTACTTCTCAAATGATTGTAAATAACACCAGGGACAAACGAATACAAAACTGAGTAATCTTTGATTGACTGATCCCCTGAGTGCTCATTACCAGTAGACTCTTCTTATTCCTCTGAGCCCTGCAGTGTTGCAGTCTGCTGTGTATTCCCAATTAGCAATGTTGCAATAATCAGCAATCGCTACATGGCCCCTTGATAGTATTCTAGGCCTTCATGGAAGCCTTTGTTTGGTGGCTGTGTGGAGACAGTTACTTACAACTCTATGTCTCCTAGGATGTACTGCACGAAGGGCGCAAAGGGCTTGTTTGGCTCTCAGACTGTTACTCTTTCCCTTGTTCATGGTCTGATTAAAAGTTGAAGAGAATGAAAAGAAACATTACCAAAGTTTATTGCAGGTTGTTTTATAGTGCAAGCACGAAGAGGTACATAGAATGGGGATGCATGCACACTTACTGCGTGCATACAAGCATAAAATCGTACACACCTGTAGGCAACAATTTTCACAAAGTCCATCAGACATACATGCATTGGTGAATATATTTCCGGGGAGCCCTTACTGATATGCTTACAGTGAGCCTAAGGTGATGTGCATCAAGGGAGCAATGGGCAACGTGCACGAGTGAGCACTGGGTGATATCCAATAGGCCCACTGCACCTAGCTCAGGAGTAGGCAGCACATTATGAAAGGTGGATCTGCTCTTTCAAGCCTTTCACTGTGCAGGAGAGAATGCATCCTGCTTTTGAAAGGGGAAGCATAGATTCCCCTGCAGACAGGAGCAGTGACTGACTGCACTTGCCTACAGAGGGATGTCTGGTGGGTCCATAGGACCTCCTTTCCCGACTTCCAAGAGCTCCATCAGAGGTACATGGCCTGTACCACTTGACAGATGGAAAACCTCAGTTATATTCCCATTTATGAAATTTCTGGTTCTGCAAATCTCGTAACTCCACCAAATATAATGTAACATGTTTGGGCCAATTCCAGCTCTCAGCAGTACTTCTCCCAAAACATTGGAATTGTTGTGGTCAAATGCTTTTCAGTGTCCACTCCCAAAATAACCACAGGTATCTTCTTCCAAAGAATGATCTACTATAGCCTTATCACCCGCCATAGCGGACTACACTGGCCATTAAGGGATTGTTCCAGCCTTTAACAAGGTAGCAGGACTTTAATGCCCGTATAGGCCAGCTACGAAGGGCTATAAGGCTATTAGAACATTCTGCCACTAGAAGGCAGAATGTTCTAATGTCATAGGGTTTCTGCACATACACAGAGCTATGCACAGGATAATAGGACCCCGGAATACAGTGGTTTGCCTACCATATACCGTAGCACCCAAAACCCCAACCCAACTAGCTTAGCATCCCATTAGTACCAAAGCACCAATGATTGGACAACCCAGAACACGGTATCTTTATCTCAGGACTCGCAGAAGCAAGAACACTCTTTCGTCACTCACTCGTACTTGTCCACAATGCGCGTATGAAGAGACACAGGGTAGATTAAAATATTTATTTCAACTTACGTGCTCTAAGGTACAGTACACGTGTCAGCACTAATAGCATAATGCATATGACTAATATAAGCAGCATGGTTACAATTCCATAGAATACAAACGGGGAAAGCATTTCATAACTCAGTGGATTAATGTCTAAATAACATTACCACCCTCCCCGTGCAGTAAGATAGTTTATTATAAAAATAGAAGACCTCTGGGCTTTGACTAGCGAACCCTCATACCTCGGTCTCTAGATGCAGAACTACATCAGCAGACAATCACAGCTCTCCTCACTGGAAAGGATTCCTCCAAGTGTGTTAAGCGCCAGTAAAAACTGCAGTATTAAAGGCACACAAAGTGCCTGGCTCATTAAATTGCATGGCTCATGTAGCGTTTCCGCTCCTAATCTTGCTTGTGTGCTGAAAGGTATTCCTGCTCCTGTTATTTCTCCTACTTTCACTCCCCTTTCCAATGGTAGTTATTTACTTTTAAATAACGAAAACTGTTGTGGCCTGCAGGCTGGCATTCCTTACATTGTAACAGTTTCGCACAGGGTTGTCTGCTGCAAAAATGTGCTTTTTCCTCCCCCTCATGGCAAGGTTGATATCTCTATTTGGCCTTCCATCCCTACCATGGAGGCAGATTTCAATAGACTGAGCAGAATAAAGGCACTATTATTGAACGAGGAAGTTATGCTCACGTCCGCCCGGGAGACATTCATTCTCCAGGTGGCGAGTACCCACAGTGAAATACAGGCCCTTTTGAACACTAATCTCCCCCAACATTTTGGGGAGTTAATTCATCGTATTTTTAACGCGTCTAACACAGAGGGTTTGGTACACTTTTTAAAGTCGTGGGGTCTGGTTTAGTGTCCTCCTTCCAAACTATTTTTGGTGTCATCCCGGCATTTATTCATTCTATTTTTTCCAGCGTCTTTGGCGGTTTCCCGTTGATCATCGCTTTGGCGGCTGGTGTCCTGCTATTAATTTGTTTTCTGCGCAATGGCTGCTCCCCGATGGGACCTGCTCGATCCGGACCGCCTCCAGCTGCTCCGTGAGCGCCTTTTGGCTGGTTTTGGTGTCTTGCCATTGGCGACACTGAGTGTGTCATATACTCTTTCTTTTTGCTTTGCGTATTTCACTTGCGTGCAACCTGTAATGACTTGTGTCCGCTGTCCTTTCACCTGGACTTTGGATTATTGCCTCTCCAATTCGTCATTGTCTGTTCCGGATTTTGTTCAGTTGATGGGTCCCTTAGAGGCCCATGAGCAGGACTGTTCCGTTGCCGGCTGTATGGCGCGTGCGGCTGCACTGGGGATTTTGGCGCAATGGGATATCTGGGCGGCTGCCCAGGATCTCCTACAACAAAGCTGTTTCGTTTATCACGCAAGTTGTCCCGCATTGCTTTTGGATGCTCCCTCTGCTGAGGAGCATTCCTGCTCTTTTGATCTCATGGATTGGATGGCATCTATGTTTTTTGATGATTCCAATGATGTCCTCTTGGAGGGTATGGCTTTTTTCTGCACTTACACTTTCATGGATTGACTTGTCCTTCGCCGTTTGGGCGCTCCCTGTGCTCTACTGGACCTCTGTCTTGGCCGCCGGACTGACCAGGGGAGGGTGTCTTGTGGTTTGTTGCCTGCCTTGTTATGTTGGCCTAGGCCTAGCTGCCATTCTGCTTTTCTTTGCGCACGTTACACTGAGCCAGGGCTCCCTCGCCCTTTGCTCTTGCCAAGTTCTTTTGCGCTGTCTGCACTTTCTGTCTTTCACCTTTTCTCTTGTTCGATTTGGGCTCAGACTGCACAACATGTACAAGGTCGCATAACAATGTATTTCGGTTCTTCCTGATATGGCCAGTCTCGCGCACCCAGACATAACATTAGGCGCAAATGCCATGAAACTTTAAATGATTACCCCAATGTTGGTAACAATACAAATCGGCATAATTCGCAGAATTCATATATAAATCTTCAGCATTAAAAGATGCATAATATTTTAAATCGGCAAACAATGCTTCAACGGCATGCACATCCCAATCATCAGAATGAATGTTATTTTGTACTACATCACCCATTGAAACACGAAGGACATTAGGTACATTAATAATTTCCGTCGGACCATGGATTTGATAGTTCACTGCATCCCATACGATGCCATCAGCAACTGGAAAAGCTGAAATGTTCACAAATGTGTGGTCACGCTTCATGATGTGAGACGAGGAATGAGGAGCTAAAGTTCCAGAAACATAGTCTACAGCAGAGCGTTCAGGTAAATAGTGACCATTGATTAGTAGAAAAAACACTGTGACAAAGCCAATGGACATGAACAAAAAAATCAAGAAAAGTACCAACCAGATGTATGTCCAGGGTGGAATCAAAAAATTGTCTCTAAACCAGGATATAAAAATACTGAACTTGGATGGGACTTTTGAAGAGGTGGAATCCGAATCGAAGGAATAACGAGTCGGGCCGAGTGGCGTTGTTGGTTGATGCGCCAGCGATTCAGATGCAGGATAGGTATACTCGTCCTCGTCGATGTTGGTGGAGAGGTGGGGATCAATTATAGTTTCAGGCAAAGGAGAGTATTCAGGCAAATCAACCATCTCAATTACAGCATCAGCGACCGTCCGTGTAGATGGGCCACGAACATATGTCCGATAAATGGCAGGACAAGAGACCGCTGGTGTGACACTATTCAGGATCGGCCAGGCGCTGTAGCTTGACATTTTCCACTGAGATGTATCTGTTCTCCTTGCGACCAGGAAGCGGTGGTAAAATGACTGTACGTGTTCCCTTCAAGCCCAGAACTGGAACCGGTGCACGAAAAGAGGGGCCGAATTCTTTTTGTTTTCAACCTTCTCTCGAACCAGTTCTCCAACCTTTGGAAGCCAGCCGGCTACCGGAATCTGCAACGCAGGATCTGTGGCTGAAGGCAAATGTGTAGTTGCAAGTTTGTCTCGGGCTTCTTGTAAGTCCTGTAACATAGCAGAAGGATTATCTACATCAAACTTGGCGGATTGCGCCGCGATGTCTGGACCCTCAAGGTCAGGCACAAACATTCTTATGCCAAAGAGCATTTTGTATGGGGTCCGCCCACCCAGAGGTCTTCTAGGGAGATTATTAAGTGCACGTTGAACGGTATACAAGTGGGCCAGCCAGTTCCTGCCAGTACCTATAACTCTAGCTGTTAAGGATTGCTTTAAGTCACGGTTCATTCGTTCAACGATAGAGTTGCCCTCAGGCCTATACGGAGACGAAAATTTCACCCGCACCCCAAGCGAAGCCATTGCATCCTTGTAAGCCCTAGAGGCAAACGCCGGACCTTGGTCCGAATGGAAGGTGCCGCATGCGAAAATTCCCACAAAGACACGCAAATCCCTGATTACATTTCGAGCGTCAGCACTACGTTGTGGCCAGACCCAGAGGAACCGTGTGCACGAGTCCACTGCTACTAAGATGTATTTATAGGCAGTGTCTGATGAGAATGGACCGCAGTGATCCAAGTAAACACACCCAAAGGGTCTGTTAGCAATGCAGAGCGAGGTCTGTGGTGGACGTGTTACCGTGGAAGGCTTAATCTGTTGACAAACGTCGCAAGAAAGCACAAAAGCACGGGTGTCTTTATACAATCCACGCCACCAATAACGCTGCTGCAAGATGGAAACTGTAGCTGACACACCTGCATGAGCAGAAGCCATGCCTTCGTGTGCAGCTGATATCAAGGCACTCCTGCGGTCCGCGTTGGGGATCAGCCGATCTCCAACATCAGGTATTGTTACATAAGGAACCTGTTCGGGACTTAACTTGTAAGAATACTTGGAAGGAAAACCTATAGGGTAATTAACACCTTCCTTTGTTGCAGCAATAGCTGCTAGAATAACAGAGTCAATTTTAGACATGGACCTGGTAACCGCTGCTACTGAACACGTGACTACTGCCGAACGGGCAGCTTCATCTGCCAGATCGTTACCAATAGCGTGTGCGCCCACCCGCTGATGGCCTAAGGTGTGAACCACCTGTGTGAGGGGCAGACGTTGTTGCAATTCTGCCACTCGAACCCAAAGCATTTTATGCTTTATTGTGCTCCCTTTTGCGTCCTTGTAGTCATTTTTCGACCAGAAAAACAGATTGTCATTGTAAGATTGTACACAGTAGAAAGAATCACATACAATAAGAGTGGTCTCATCCTGAGAAGCGAACTCAAGCGCAAGTAGCAATGCATGCAGCTCGGCCAATTGTGCGGTACTATCTCCAAGTGTGCGAGTGTGCACTACAGAGGATTCGAACTTTCCATCTACAAAGGAACCCGCAACAATAGCACATGCAGCTGAATAAGCGTGCTTGGACCCAGTGGCCGGTTGCGCCGAACCATCGGTGTAGATCACACATTTGTAATCCTCAAGCGGCAGTAAAAACAAAGGAGGAGGATGAACGAATTCATACTGCAAAAACTCCTGAGTCTGAAGAGAAGAATCAAAAACAAAAGTGACGTCCGAAGACGTCAAGGATGTAGCCCATTGTATCCAACGGGGATGCATTGCTTTTGAGTTCGGTACACTTGCCTTTGTTACTGCCTCTAGGGCAGGACAGGGTGTTACCACCAGAATTCGCTTTCCCTGTGCCAGTGCGCGTTCTTTTAGAATCACCATTTGCACTGCAGTTAGAACTTTTTCGACAGATGTAAAGCGCAATTCAGCGGAAGTGTACAGATGCGACTTGTATGCGATGGGTACTGTATCACCTTCATTAAAGGTTAAGTACGTGAATCCCACCGCCCCGGAATTATTCTAATCACCAGGTTTGTGTGGTTATCACGAGTCAAAAGATATTTAGACTCCAATAGGTCTGTCTGCAAAGACTGCAGAATTAAGGTATGCTCAGGCAGCCAGCAAGACCTTGAATAAGTAGGTTGTATCAAAGCATACAAAGGCTTGATACGCTGGGCATATTCGGGAATGTAAGTACGCCCGAAATTCAGGAAACCCAGCAAAGACTGAAGTTTCTTCAGAGTATTTGGGGGGCACAAATGTGCACATTTTTCCAAGAAATGGGGGGCTAAGCCCTTACCTTCGTTGTTGAGCTCATAGCCCAAGAACAGAACGGTAAATTCAGCAATGTGTGACTTAGCAAAGTTAAATTTGTAACCCTGCTCCGCAAATTCAAGAATAATGCGGTCCACACGGGACAGATGCGGAAATAATTTGTCGTCCGTCAGATAAATGTCATCAACGTACGAACATGCATCTTGGTCTATGCTGTCTAGCAAAGAGACAACACGGGCGGCGAATACACCCGGACTATTTTTGTAGCCCATGGGTAAACGCCGGAACTGGAATAATTTACCACCGGATGTGAATGCGGTCCACTGACCACTCTCCGGGGCTAGGTTGTGCGTGTAGAAACCGTTTGAAAGGTCAAGTGTCGTTTTGTATTTTTTACGAACAAGACTGTCTACAAGCGCAGAACTGTGTGTATTCTGCACCGCAAAGTTCCGACAATGAGAATTTAAATGCCGGTAATCCAAAACTAAGCGGTACGATCCATCGGGTTTAGAAACCACGAATAGGGGATTGTTCATAGGTGATACGCATGGTTCGATTACTCCCTGATATTCCAACTGTGTCAGAATTTCGGAGACGGGGCCTTTTGCCTGCCGTTTGATGGGATATTGGGGTTGTGGCTGCGGTAGTGACCGCAAAGGTATTGCATGGGGAGGTGATTCTACATCCCATCCCACATGGTTGCGGTATAACGCTGGAGCCAGGTACACAGCCCACTCAGCTGCAAGTGCTTCAGCTTTGTCTTTTGGGACATGCCGTGAAAAGCTTGGAAGGATTACCTCCTCTCCTTTATGTGCAGCGAGAACGAATGGGGGTGGCCAATCCACCTCTGCTAACAAAATATCATATGAAGAGGTTAGATTTTCCCAAAAATCCCTGTTATTTCACGCGGTATATCACCTTCAATTTGGATTACTATGTTGTAAAGTCTGTCAGGGGGTGCCACTCTGGTGTCAGCTGTCTCTACAGTAATGAATGTTTCAGTTGCTGTCGCCTCCATATGAGGATGTAGCGCCTCCCGCACTATGGTAACTTCCGCGGCGCTGTCTAGGAGGGTCACTGCCCACGTCCAATTCAGGAGTCTCGTTCTCACGGTTTGTGGCATGTCTCGCTGTTACAGCGGCAACTTTTTCTTCTGGAATTGCGGTCGAGAAAGGTGAAAGTCTTCTGCTTTCCCTCTGACTTGTTGTCGAGGTTGGTCTCGCTCCTGGGGAGCCTCTCGGCCCCTTCCTCTATCTTGCCGTCCTCCTCCACCAGCCTGTGACGACGTCTGGGCCTGTGAAGAACGAGGAGAACGCGTATCAGAGCTCTGAAACCTTTCTGGTGATTTAATTCTCGACCTATCACGTAAATCATAAGTGCGTTCAGAAGAAACCGAAACTGGGGAAGCGCCTCTCGACCCCGGCTTCTTTTGTTGCTTACCCTGTTTTTTCTGTCTCCAACTCTTTTTAGTGAAGACTGGTCTATCATCTTTCTCAGATGTACTTTTTGTTTGTGTAATTTGTGGTTGCGATTGAGTTTGCATTTTTACAAAAGGCTTGTTGCCTAGGCTATTTCTTCCAATTGTTTTATAAGCCCGGGCTATAATTTTCGGTAATTCGCGAGGCCTGTCCAACTCTGGGACCAAAGCCAAAGCATTCGCTACTTGAAAGTTCATAGCATCGCCCTTGACATTTCCAAGGATCAGTTCAGCTACTACATCAAACACTCCCACTAGTCTCATCCCTAATTCCACAGCCGCTTCAGGGCCATGTTCGTCCTGTACTTTTTTAATTACAGAGGGTAGAACCGTCATGGAAGGAGTACCAAAACATTTTGAATAAACTGCTGCGAACACCTTACCCCAGTTTTCACATGATGTCAAATCGGGGATTAAGTCTTTTGGCAAACTTATCGTAAGGATGCGGTGTTTATCCACCGGGGATGTATGTGGAAACACCGCTTCTATCTGATCGAACTTTTCTGCAAGCCAGTAAGGATAATCGTCCTTATTTTGTGGACGTTTGCCCATCACAGAATTTACCATGACAGGACTTATGGTCACTCCAGCTGCAACAGCTGGTTGGCCAGCGACAACAGGAGCAGCTCCATGGAGGCTACCTGTAACGTATGTCACTAAGGCTCGATGCACTCGCACCAGTTCGGTATGCATAGTGCGCAGATCCGCAATCGGTAATGCCAGATAATTTGGATGCGGGGTATACCCGGCCAATACAGGCCAAGTGGCCCCCTCAATGGATAAGGGGCCTAAACGAACTGCGGTATTTGGTTGTGGGAGGGCGCCATTAAACCAAACACGGTGCTGCCAAGCCGTGAGAGGCACTTCAAGATTAGTATAGGGTCGATAGGCAGCAGGAATAGCGGTGGGTTTATATTCATGAAACAGCTTATCACCTGCATCCACCGCCTCAAAAGTGAACCAAGTGTAAAACACTTCAAAGTGGTAAGCCGGAACGGCTTGAACCACAAAGACCAACTCGACCCCAGCATCGGGCACTCCGTATACACCTAGGTGTTCTCGGAGTGGTCCTCGGCTATGTGCAGCTATCGCCACACCAGCCATAACTAAACAATTGTATTCGACAACCTAACAGGGAGCACAAAAATGGGTTATTTATGTAACCTTTTTTAATAACTTCAAGCTTGAAAGAACCTATAAAACGTTCAATGTAGGAGGTATCACCGTCACTTACGCCTCCGGAAGCGTACGTGAGGGTTTTGTGGACAAGCACAAGTACTACTCAAGCATCTCGCAGATAAGCAGCCCCACGTTGGGCGCCATGTCATAGGGTTTCTGCACATACACAGAGCTATGCACAGGATAATAGGACCCCGGAATACAGTGGTTTGCCTACCATATACCGTAGCACCCAAAACCCCAACCCAACTAGCTTAGCATCCCATTAGTACCAAAGCACCAATGATTGGACAACCCAGAACACAGTGTCTTTATCTCAGGACTCGCAGAAGCAAGAACACTCTTTCGTCACTCACTCGTACTTGTCCACAATGCGCGTATGAAGAGACACAGGGTAGATTAAAATATTTATTTCAACTTACGTGCTCTAAGGTACAGTACACGTGTCAGCACTAATAGCATAATGCATATGACTAATATAAGCAGCATGGTTACAATTCCATAGAATACAAACGGGGAAAGCATTTCATAACTCAGTGGATTAATGTCTAAATAACATTACCACCCTCCCCGTGCAGTAAGATAGTTTATTATAAAAATAGAAGACCTCTGGGCTTTGACTAGCGAACCCTCATACCTCGGTCTCTAGATGCAGAACTACATCAGCAGACAATCACAGCTCTCCTCACTGGAAAGGATTCCTCCAAGTGTGTTAAGCGCCAGTAAAAACTGCAGTATTAAAGGCACACAAAGTTTCATGGCATTTGCGCCTAATGTTATGTCTGGGTGCGCGAGACTGGCCATATCAGGAAGAACCGAAATACATTGTTATGCGACCTTGTACATGTTGTGCAGTCTGAGCCCAAATCGAACAAGAGAAAAGGTGAAAGACAGAAAGTGCAGACAGCGCAAAAGAACTTGGCAAGAGCAAAGGGCGAGGGAGCCCTGGCTCAGTGTAACGTGCGCAAAGAAAAGCAGCATGGCAGCTAGGCCTAGGCCAACATAACAAGGCAGGCAACAAACCACAAGACACTAACAAATAAAAC